>JZKD02S0585705.1:65317-108294 GCA_000966675.3 Picea glauca
ATGTGTTTGCATGGTTTTTAGATCTGTAAATAAATCTAAGTTAATTGGCTACATTATCTAGTATCATAGAATGAAGATGGCTAGGAGAGGAAGATGAAGAGTTGGGTATCTTGCTTAGATGCATAGAGATATGCAAAACCTCAAAGGCAAGTAGAAGATATTGAAAACGTGTTGGTTAGTCATAGAACAATAAAAACAGAAGTGTCTAATGAGGAGATAAACCGAGGAGATGTAGATAGGAATGTTGAACATGAAGAAGAACAATGAAAGGACATGAATTTTGAAGAGATGTTGTTGAGGGCTCTAGAAGGGAGAAATGATGGGATCAAAATGGAAGTTTCATAATATGTAGGGTGTTTTAAACCAAAAGAGTTAATAGGTTGACTGAAATCTATTGAATTTTTTTTGAATGGAAGCCAATGACAGAGGAAAAGAAGGTAAAAATTACACGCACCAAGTTTAAGGGTCACACCATGATCTAGTGGGATCATGTGCAAAAAGACAAAACAAAAAAAGGAAAAGACAAAATTAGGACATAGAGCAAGATGGAAAAAAATGCGATAAATTTGTTTTCCTTTGGACTATGCCCATACCCTTTTTTTCATATATTTCATAACTTTAATGAAAACCTTTCCACCATGGAGGAACTCACAAATGAGTTTTATCAGTTTTCAATTAGTGTGGATCACTAGGAAATTGATGAGCAATTGGTTGTAAGGTATGTGAATTTCTTAAAATTTCCTATTCAAGATGAGTTGAGCATACATAGGGTTTGCAGCATGGAAGAGGCATAGCAATTATCCTTAAAGGTCGAGGAAAAAAAAATTGACAATTTTCTCAAAGTAATTTAGGAGCAAGGAGGGTTACATTGTCTACCTCATGAGGTGGTTTTACCTATGGTAGAGGCGAATCATCCCAAGGAGCTAAGAAAGAAAAAGATACTTGACAAGGTAACCTGAATCCACCATGAAGAAGGGGATTTCAGAGGGTTAAAGGTTACGGTGGTGGAAAAGGAGGACCTTATGTGTGGTGTAGAGTGTCATCAAGGATTTGAATGCCCAAATTATAACATGCAAGAGCTTAAGCAAAGACAACAACCTAGTTTAAACTTGGTCCAAGTTGAGAATGAAGAAGAAGGAGATGAATTTGAAGTCCCATGTGATATGGGGGAGATTCTCATGATACGAAGGTCAATGGTGATTCCAAAAAAAGAGAAAAGGTAGAGTAGCGACAATGAATATTCTTGTCTTCGGACAAATATTTTTCAAACCAAATGCACTTCTTGGGGAAAGGTATGTCAAGTTATTATTGATAGTGGTAGTTGTGAGAATATGGTTTTTAGAGAGATGGTAGATAAGTTGAAAGTACACTGTGAAACAAATCCCCATGCTTACCAAATTGCATGATTCAAAAAGGGGAATGAAGACACCATTAATAAAATATGTTCGATAAAAATTTCCATTGGTAAGACTTATAACGATGAATTATGGTGTGATGTCATTCTGATGGATGCATGTCATATGTTATTGGGGAGGCCTTGGAAATATGATGAAAAGTCATGCATTATGGAGGAAAGAATACCTACACCTTTTGGAAGGATGGATAGAAATTTGTCTTATTGTTCCTTAAGGATGAGGGGGAAACTCATAATATGTTGTCAAAAAGAGATTTTGTTAATGAAACAAAGGAAATGAGATTTTTCTATGCATTAATAGTGAAAGAGGGAGTCATGGAAGAAATACTAATTCCTATTGATGTGGTCAAGTTACTATAAGAATATGTTGATACTATACCTAATGAACTTCCTGATGGTCTTCCACCAAAGAGGGTATTCAACATCACATTGATCAAATATGTAATGTCCCCAAGGCCGAGCCCTGTTGTAAATCATGTCTATGAAGTATAAAGCTTGGATTGTGAATTTTAATTATTTTTTATAGGGTGGTGAGCCAAGTTTATATAAGATGGTGGGCTTATGTGTTATTAGACCAGGAAGCCTAAGTGTTGAAGGCCAAGAGCCTGATTTTTGTACATGTAATTATGCACAGTATTAATACAAAAAATCTCTGCATGTGGACCGACCATGGTGAATGAGTGATGGGGGACTAAGCATCCACAAAGCCTGGGTAAGGGAGAGAGGGTTGAGAGGTAGGAAGAGGAGCTAAGCTGAGGGGGATTAAACCCTTGAGAATAATATTAAATTATTATTCTAAAAATGATGTGTGAAACATGTTTTCCTTGATCCAAAATCCCTAGAAGGGGGAATGTGTGCCTAAAAGCGCACACTAGCTGATGAAAAGCATGTAGCCTCATGGGCAACATGTGTCAGCCCAAACACATGCAATTTAACCCAGGAAGTGAGTCATGTTGGGGGTTGGCTTCCCATTTTCCGCGGACGGTTGCATCTGAGTGGGTTCATCGGGCATTCCTCCATCCATCACCTGAGTCAGGGAGTCCATTCTCCATATTTCATCTAAATGGGTGGGCGTTCCCAATCAACCTCTGTTGGGTGTTTTATTTTGGATCCTTTACCTGAACCATGGGAGTCTTTGTGTGGAATCTTTATACACCTTACGCATCTCTGAAATTAGATCCGTGAGTCTATCCTTTATTGCTAGTTGGGGAAACCCAAAGTGTCTCATAATTGCTGAGCCTTGTTATGCTGAAGCGTCTATCTGTCACCTATTTTGAGAAACCCGTGTTTGTTGTCCCAGTTGACTATGGCGGCCACACATTTCTTGGTTGGGTATGATTTGCTTTTGTTGTATGTTCGTTGCTGAGCCTTTTTTTTTTCTACTTTGTACGAGAACAAGATTAAGAAAATCGGTTGTATGACCTATGTGTAACCTCTCTCCAGGTGAGGGAGGTGATTTTTGTTGAAGAGGCACGTTTTACCAAGCCTGTGAGAGACTCTCTCCAGGTGAGAGAGTGTGTGGAGGAAGGAGAGAGCTCCTAGAAGGAACCCCGTAGCTACCACAGAGATCATAGATTTATGGTCCAGTTTGTTGTTGAAGCCCAAGGCAAGGGAGGTTAGCAGTCGAAGGACTGTCTAGGTGACAAAGAAGATGTATACTCCTACGGTGGGATAGGCATGTGGGGAAGGAGAGTCTATGGGAAGTGGGCATAAGTGGTTCCTGGGAGAGAATCCTCCTTCTTTTACGTGTATTCTTTCTGTAAACCTTACCTGATGGAGCTCACTCCCAGCTCAGGGGTGACCTACTTCTGAGAGTGATGAGCAGTGTAGTCTAAGGCTAGGAGGTTCGTGGAAGGTCTACACGCAGTTGGTGGTGCATGGTAGTTTCAAAGATAAGTGTCACTATGTTTTTTAATTCTGTAATTAATTAAATTGCATATCTGTGATTCTTGCAATGTTATCACGTATTTTGTTGTGCATATGAATTATTGTTATTTCCATTAACTCTGAAATGCTAGCAGTAATTCTGTGTTTATATGTAATTAAGCATTTTAAGTTCATTATAATGCATAATGTGTTACATAAGTGTTTTTCCGCGTAGTAGCATTGGCCCGACCGTGGGGTTGATGGTTGGGGGCATTACAGTATGGTATCAGAGCCTAGTTTCAATGATGAGCCTGGATGGGTTGGATAAGTGGTCTTTGGACCGAGATTTTGAGAAGAAATTGTGTTTGGAGGACTAATTTCAGACCTCAGAATGTTTCTGACTGTCAACGGATTACTTGACCATGTTACAAAGCTCAGGAGGTGTTGTGGTATTATAAAACTACAACTGCCATGGTATATGGCCACAAGGAGAGAGAGAACTCAACACCAAAAGTGTTGGATATATAGAATTTGTTTGGGAGAAAAGGAGAACCCTCACAACCATCAAATCTGGACAACGTGCAGAAGGTTTAAAGCCCTTTGGAGTTGCACAGGAGTGTGGAAATCACGATATGCAAAATCCCGAATTCGTCAGGACCGTCCATCAGAAAGGACGCCTGGAGAGAGATCAACCTTTCACTAACTCGTGACTTGAAATGGTCTAAGGTTGAGTTCGTGAGAATTCATGAAACGCGAATTCACGATTGGATCACAACCGTCGATCTAAGAGAGATCTAGATCGTTAATTGTCCATGAAGAAATCAAAATTTCGGGAATAAGGAGGACAAAGGTGGAAAATCCTTCGACCTTGTGACACACAAAATCCCGATACGTGAAATGCCGATGAGATCTAAGTTGTTAGATCATGGGGAATTAGGACCATTTGATCAAGTAGATGATAGACCGTAATTTCAAAATTTCGACAAACAAAAGTTCGAGATGTGTGGATGCACGAACTCCTTATGCCTGAAACTTTGAAATGAAAAGTGAAAGTAGTGGGGCCCCATGACATCATTGGGAGTGAGGTGGACCTTCTTAAGGATACCATGTGTCACTACCTTAGTGGGTGATAGATGTGTTGTGGGCTCGGAGGGTAAGGAAATTGAATTTTCGAAAGTTAGGGGTTGGAGAGGGAAGCGAGTATGAGAGCCTCGAGGACCGAAACCCTGAAACCCGAAGTATTGAAGTCCCGAAATCTTCGAAGACAGAAGATTCGTAGTGGATTTTAACCATTGGATGTTGGGTAAACATGGACTGTTGATCCACCTGATTTACGCGAATTCGCTAAATCGAAAATCCTAGAGATAAATGTGTGTGCCTTAACCTCTTCGAAGGTCGAAAGCCCGAGTAGCACCTAGTAGTCTATCATTTGGTCACGACATTTGGTTACTAGGGTAGGGAGAAAGAGGGATCTATCACCCGAAAATTACAAAGCCAAGTAGAACTCAGAAAATTTGTGAATTCGAAGTGTTTTCTTAAATCAGAATGGTTTTGAATGTGTGGAATTTGCTAAGAATGATGACCTGACAAATCCCTATTTTTTGCATGTGTGTTTACAGAAGCTTAGCAAGTGCCAGAACCGAATAGGGTTGTTGTTGAGAGTAGAGAATGGAAGAGGTGTGGATTGCCTCCAATTCAGAGAATGAAAGAGAAGTAATGAATGTCAACTTGGGAGTCGAAGGATCAAACGCTAATGGGCAAGGAAAAGAGATGGATAAGGAAGAACATATGATGAAAATCATTGAAAGATTGTAGAGAGATGCCTAGGCTCACTGAGATGATAGCCGAAAGCTCATGAAAGTTAGGGATAGGTAGGGTGAATTCAAATTAAGGATGTTGAAGAGTCTGGAAAGAATAGAAAAGAAATTGAAAAAGGAGAGTGACCCAAGGAATACAGAGAGTCGCAGGACCCCTGAGAGGAAAAGAAGATCAAGGAGTGTCAGTAGACATCGTCATCGCTCCCCAAAGAATTCTAGTAGGGAAGCACACAGTAGTTCAAGCCCATCTCCTACCAGAAAGCACATGAGATCTGGGATGGATGAATTGAAAGGGGAAATGAACAAGATCAAGCCTCCAACGTTCGATGGAGAACATAAGAAGGAGGAAGATGACGAAACTTGGTTGTTGGGTATGAGGAAATACTTTCAACTGTAGAAGTATTCCTCTCATGCAGAGGGTAGGATTGCCATGTATCAATTGAGGGGAAAGGCATCCATGTGGTGGGCTGAACTTGTAAAGGTGAAGCACATCGGGGAAAGGGACATCACATGGCAAGAATTCAAGAGGTATTTTGAGAGGAAATACTTAACTAAAATATATTATGACAGAAAGATGAAAAATTTCTTTGAACTCAAGCTGGACAACAAGACCATTGATGAGTATGAATGAAAGTTTTTGGAATTACTGAAGTATGTTCTGTTCATCAAAGATGAGTCTATCAAGATTCAAAGGTACCTGAGTGGATTACCGCCTCCTATTGGGGATAACATTCAGTATGATGACCCAAAGACTATGGAAGAAACGATAAGAAGAGTGAAATGCTTATTTAAACAAAAAAGAGAAAAGCCTACATTTCAGAAGGCTTGGGATGACTAGAAAAAGTTCAAGAAAGAATAGAGGCAGAAGGGAAATAAACCACCCTTTTTTAGAAACAGTCCTCCAGGACAGTTGTCTCTTAGAGAGCCCAGGAAGGTTGAAGTGAGTGGGAAAATGTCAAGGCCACCACCTATGGAATGTTGGGGTTGTAAAGAAAACCATAGGTACAGAGATTGCCCCCACAAAAATGATAAAGTAAGAGTTCTCCACAATGTTCAGCAAGTTGAAATAGTGGAGGACATGGGCAGTAGAATTCCAAGGATCTACGTGGACCTGGACAATAAGCAAGCTAAGTATCAATGGCACATGATTGAAGTAGAAGGTATGATAAAAAACCAACCATTTACTATTTTAGTTTATTTAGGGGCTAGCAATATAGACCCTAGAGTGGTATAATGTTTGCATTTGATAAGAAGCAAACATGAAAAGTCTTGGTTAGTGCAGCTAGCTACAGGAACCAAGAGGAAAGTCACGGAGTTAGTCAAGTCCTGTCTTGTAGACATGAATGGAGTGAGCATGAAGGTCGATTTGAACATTCTACGGTTAGGCTCTTATGGCTGTCTAATTGGGATGGACTGGTTGGACCAGCACCATGCCATCTTGGACTATTGGAACAAGGAATTCACTTGCTCAGATGAAGAAGGGAATCATAGAGTCGTCCAAGGAATTCCTAGATCTGTTACTGTTAGAGAAATCTCAACAATGCCGCTAAAGAAGTGCTACAGAAAAGGCTATCAATTATTTGCAGCCCATGTGGGGGAAATGCCTAAGGATAAAGTGTCAAGTATTGAGGATAATGAGGTACTTAAAGAGTTCAAAGATGTATTCCATAAAGTACCTGGACTACCTCCGAAAAGGGATATCGATTTCTCTATGAACTTGATGCCTGGAGCAGCTCCATTGTCAAAGGATTCGTACAGGATGAGTGCGCCAGAAATGAAAGAGTTGCAACTGCATTTTGAAGAACTTTTGAAGAAGGGGTATATGCACCCAAGCATGTCACCTTGGGGTGCCTTGGTCCTATTTGTAAAGAAGAAGGATGGAACGTTGAGATTGTGCATCGATTTCAGGCAATTGAACAAAGTAACAGTGAAGAACAAGTATCCTCTGTCGAGGATTGATGATCTCTTCGATCAATTGAAGGATGCAAAGATCTTTTCGAAAATAGATCTAAGATCAGGATATCACCAAGTAAGAATAAAAGATGAAGAAATCGACAAGACCGCCTTTAGAACAAGGTATGGTCATTACGAGTTCACAGTGGTGTCATTTGGACTGTCAAATAAACCCGCTATTTTTATGATCTTGATGAATGGAGTATTCAAGGACTATCTAGACAAATTTGTCATCTTCTTCCTGGATGACATTCTGGTGTATTCTAGGACCGAAGAAGAACACGAACAACATATGAGGATGGTGTTGCAGGTGCTAAGAGAGCACAAACTATATGCCAAGCTGAGAAAGTGCTTGTTTTATCAGGAGCGGATCCATTACTTGGGACATATTATCACGAAGGATGGGATATCAGTAGACCCTGAGAAGATTGAAGCCATTAGAGAAGGTTCAGTGCCAAGGAACGTAACGAAAGTTAGATCCTTCATGGGATTGGCTGGTTATTGTAGAATATTCATCGCAGGGTTTTCCAAGATAGCTCACCTTATCACTTCCTTGCAAAGAAACTTGAAGCGGTTTCACTGGACATAGGGATGTGAGGAAAGTTTCTAGCGATTGAAGCAGATGTTAACCAGTGCTCCAATCCTGAGGATTGCAGATCCGAATGTAGATTTCATAGTATGCATTGATGCATGGAAAGAAGGACTGGGAGGGGTCCTCAGTCAAAATGGGACATATTATCATGAAGGATGGGATAGCGGTAGACCCTAAGAAGATTGAAGCCATTAGAGAATGGTCAGTGCCAAGGAACGTAACGAAAGTTAGATCCTTCATGGGATTGGCTGGTTATTGTAGAATATTCATTGCAGGGTTTTCCAAGATAGCTCACCTTATCACTTCCTTGCAAAGAAATGGGAAGCGGTTTCACTGGACATAGGGATGTAAGGAAAGTTTCCAGCGATTGAAGAAGATGTTAACCAGTGCTCCAATCCTGAGGATTGCAGATCCAAATGTAGATTTCATAGTATGCACTAATGCATGGAAAGAAGGACTGGGAGGGGTCCTCAGTCAAAATGGATTCGTAATCAGTTATGAGTCCATGAAATTAAAAGAGCACGAGAAGAACTATGCAACCCATGACTTGGAGTTGGCATCCATAGTTCATGCTCTAAAGAAATGGAGGCATTACCTCATGGGAAGGAGGTTTGAACTCAGAATAGACGATAATGGTCTAAAATATTTGTTTGATCAGCCAACCTTAAACGCTAGACAAAGTAGGTGGCTAGAATTTCTGTGTGAGTACAACTTTGAGATCAAGCATATCAAAGGAAAGGAGAATAAAGTGGTTGATGCACTCAACAGGAGGGTGCATGAATTACATACTACAACCATTAGCATGTATCAGAATGATATTAAAAGAAGAATTTTGAAGGCTTCAAATATAGATCTACAGTACAGAGAATTGGTTGCCAAGCTACAACAGGGTAAGAAGCCACAAAATATGGAAATTTATAAATTGGAAATAGATGGAATACTATTGTACAAGAACAAAATTTTTGTACCCGATGTCTAGTGCTTGAAATAGATGATTTTGCAAGAGATGCATAATCTGCCTTATGTAGGGCACCCTGGATATCAGAAAACAATAACAATGGTCAAGAGCCATTACTTTTGGTTGGGTATGAAGAGAGAGATCGTTGAATACATCACCAGATGTATGGAGTGCCAGAAAGTTAAACATGAGCATAGGCACCTAGCAGGGTTGTTGCAACCTTTACCCATTCCTGAGTGGAAGTGGGAAGTAGTAACGATGGATTTTATTACAGGATTTCCCAGAACAACCAAGCTACATGATTCGATCATGATGGTGGTGGAGAAGATTACAAAAGCTGCCCAATTTATTCCACTGCAAACTACTCACAAGGTAGAAGATGTTGCTGATATTTTCATAAGGGAAGTGGCACGATTGCACAAAATTCCTAAATGATTGTGTCTGACAGAGACCCGAAATTCACCTTGAATTTCTGGAAAGGATTATTCAAAGGATTCAGAATGAATCTGAACTTTAGTACAACTTATCATCTTGAATCTGATGGACAGACAGAGAGGGTGAATAGAGTAATATAAGACATACTGAGAATGTATTTCATGGACAAACCATCAAGATGGGAAGACTACCTGCACTTGGTAGAATTCACCTACAATAATGGGTATCATGCATCGTTCAAGATGAGCCCATTTGAAGCATTTTAAGGAAGAAAGTGCAATACTCCATTGAGTTGGGATAATCCAGCTGATAGAACAATAGTTGGGCCAGAGTTGCTCAAGGAGATGGAGGACCAAATGATAAAAATTAAGAAGAATTTGAAATCTGCCCAGGACAGGCAGAAAAGTTATGATGATAATAACAAAACCCACAGAGAGTTCAAAGTGGGTGATCATGTTTTCCTGAAAGTGAAAGTTAACCAGAGTTCCCTGAAGCTGGGAAGTTGCACCAAGTTGGCAGCTAGATTTTGTTGGCCATTTGAAATCCTAGAAAGGATTGGGTCAGTTGCATATATGCTTGTATTACCTACATCCATGACTGTACATAATCTGTTTCATGTTTCATTGCTTAAAAAATATATACCAGATGCTAATCATGTTATCGATTGGAATGTGATTCAGGTGGAACAAGAAGGTGTCGTGCAAGTGCATCCTGTGTGCATATAGAACAAGAAAAACAAATAGCTCTAGAATCGAGCTATAGGGCTTGTAAAGGTCCAGTGGACCCGGTATGGTCTTGAAGATGAGAAATGGGAGCATGAAGATGTTATGCGGGCAGAGTACCTGCATCTTTTTGAAAATTTTGAAAAGCTTGCAGATGCAGTGTAAAGTTGCACTACTGTTGTAAATCATGTCTATGAAGTATAAAGCTTGCATTATGAATTGTAATTATTTTTTATAGGCTGGTAAGCCAATTTTATATAAGTTGGTGGGCTTATGTGTTATTAGACCAGGGAGCCTGAGTGTTGAAGGCCAGGAGCCTGATTTTTGTACATGTAATCATGCACAGTATTAATACAAAACATCTCTGTGTGTGGACCGACCACGATGAATGAGTGATGGGGGACTAAGCATCCACAAATCCTGGGTAAGGGAGAGAGGGTTGAGAGGTAGGAAGAGGGGCTAAGCTGAGGGGGCTTAAATCCTTGAGAATAATATTAAATTATTATTCTAAAAATGATGTGTGAAATGTGTTTTCCTTGATCCCAAATCCGTAGAAGGGGGAACTCCTGCCTAAAAGTGCACACCAGCTGATGAAGCACATGCAGCCTCATGGGCGACGTGTGTCAGCCCAATCACATGCAATTTAACCCAGGAAGTGAGTCGTATTGGGGGTTCGCTTCCCATTTTCCACGTACGGTTGCATTTGAGTGGGTTCGTCGGGCATTCCTCCATCCATCACCTGAGTCGGGGAGTCCATTCTCCATATTCCGTCTGAATGAGTGGGTGTTCCTAATTGAACTCTATTGGGTGTTTTATGCTGGACCCTTTACCTAAACCGTGGGAGTCTCTGCGTGGAATCTCTATACACCTTACGCATCTCTAAAACCAGAGCCGTGAGTCTGTCCTTTATTATTGCTTTGGGAAACCCAATGTGTCTCGTAGTTGCTGAGCCTTGTTATGCTGAAGCATCTTTCTGTTACTTATTTTGGGAAACCCGTGTTTGTTGTCCTAGTTGACTATGGAGACTATGCAGTTCTTGGTTGGGTGTGATTTGTTGTTGTTTTATGTTCGTTGCTGAGTCTTGTTGTTTTTCTTCTTTGTATGGGAATGAGATTAAGGAAACTGGTTGTATGACCTATGTGTAACCTCTCTTCAGGTGAGGGAGGTGATTGTTGTTGAATAGGAAGGTTTTACCAAGCTTGTGAGTGACTTTCTCCAGGTGAGAGAGTGCGCGAAGGAAGGAGAGAGCTCCTAGAAGGAACCCTGTAGCTCCCACAGAGATCAGAGATTTCTGGTCCGGTCTGTTGCTGAATCCCAAGGCAAGGGAGGTTAGCAGTTGAAGGACTATCTAGGTGACAGAGAAGGTGTATACTCCTGGGGTGGGACAGACATATGGGGAAGGAGAGTCTATGGGCAGTGGGCATAAGTGGTTCCTAGGAGAGAATACTTCTTCTTTTATGTGTATTCTTCTTGTAAACCTTACCTAGCCTAAGATTCCTTACCCAGTGGAGCTTAGTCCCAGCTCAGGGGTGACCTACTGCCGAGAGTGATGAGCAGCGTGGTCTAAGGGTGGGAGGTTTGTGGAATGTATACACATAGTTGGTGGTGCGTGACAGTTTCAAAGATAAGTGTCACTATGTTTTGTAATTATGTAATTAATTAAATTGCATGCTTGTGATTCTTGCAATGTTATCATGTATTTTGTTGTGCATATGAATTATTGTTATTTCCATTAACCTTGAAATGCTAGCAGTAATTCTATGTTTAACTTTAATTAAGCGTTTTAAGTTCATTAGAATGCATAATCTATTACAGAAGTGTTTTTCTGCGTAGTAGCTTTGGCCCGACCATGGGGTTGATGGCCGGGGGTGTTACAAAATCCCAAGATCATATTTACCTAATTAGGAAACATGTAGGATGAGTCATACAGAACATGAAGAGCTCAATTGAAAAGTGAAAGAACTTATAAAGAAAGATTTGGTAAGATAAAGAATGAGTCCCTGTATTGTACCAACATTGTTGACTCAAAAAAAGGATAATATGTGGAGGATGTGCATAGATGGAAGAGAAATCAATAAAATTACCATAAAATATTGGTTTCCTATACCTCCCTTGGAGGAAATGATGGATGTGATAGCCGAAGTTTAATATTTTAGTAATATTGATTTGAAAAGTGGATACCACCAGATCCAGATTCACAAAGGGGATGAATGGAAAATTACCTTCAAGACTAGGGATGGACTATATGAATGGATGGTGATGCCATCTAGGTTGTCCAATGCACCTAGTACTTTCATGCAGTTGATGAATACTATTGTTTGACCTTATATTGGTAATTTTGTTGTCATTTTCTTTGATGACATCTTATTTTTAAATAACAACAAAGAAGATCACTTGCAACATTTAAAATTACATTGGATGCATTGAGAAAACATCTGCTTTTTGAAAACTTAAAGAAATGTAGGTTCCTACAAGAAAGTTTGTATTTCTCTATTTTTTCATCTCGACAGAAGGAGTCAAGATGGATTCAGACAAGGCCAGAGCAATTTTGGAGTGTCCTAGTCCTAGGAGCATAACATAGATAAGAAGTTTTCATAGGCTGGCCACCTTTTACTAGGAATTTATTCAAAATTTTAGCAGTATTGTAGCACCCATAACAGATTGCACCAAAGGAAAGACATTCATGTGGACCAATAAAGTTGAGGAAAGTTTTATTTTTCTGAAGAAGAAGGTAACTAAGGCACCCATATTATCCTTACCATATTTTGATAAAGTATTTGAGGTAGACTACGATGCTTCACATGTAGGCATTGGAGTTGTACATAGCCAAGAAGATAGACCAATTGCATTCTTTAGTGAAAAGTTGAATGAGGTAAGAAAGAACTAATCCATATATAATTTGGAATTTTATGCAATTGTACAAACATTGTGACATTGGAAGAATTATTTAGTGTCAAAATAGTTTGTGTTATTTACCGATCACATTGCATTAAAATATGTAAACATCGGAAATAAATTGAACAATAGACATGTGATGTAGGAGCATCGTGCACAACCATCCAAGCACGCATAAAGGCAGAAGACAGCTGGAAAAGTACCAACACACATTTTGAAATGTTTTGAAAAATTAATGAGCGGATATTAATGTAATAGCTAGGGGAAGCGTACTTACATTTTTATCTTGGAGTTGTGAATAGATCTTGAGCGATTGCTCTCATGTTTTGAATGTAATAGGCATTTAAGTCTATTTAATGAAAGTAGGTAAATTTGATTTAATAGATTATATAGTTTAGAAGCGTAGGAGGGAAAACGGATATAGACACCCTCACCCTTGTATCATTGTAACAAGAACATTATTATCATTCAAAATTCATAAGCTGTAGAGCTGTAGCAGAGAGTTGTAGAGAAGAACCCATGTATAGGATAACTTGAGTTAATATATGAAACTTTGACTCAATTTTCATGGTGTTACGATGCTTACTGTTTACATTTGTTAAATGGTATGTTTACAGTTGTTTTGTTTCTCTGTTATGCATTTATCTCAATGTTGTGTCATATGTATGATTTCATGTTGAATGTATGAAGTCATAAAGAGAAGTAGAATGAGTTTCAATTGTTTCTCTCTCTGAGGATTCCTACAAGGAGTGCAGTGAATGTCTGCAAGGTGTGCGTTGACGAGGGTCTGAGTTTTATCTCAGAAAGCTCAGGAGAGAGATCGTTGTTCTCATACCAGCAAAAGTGCACGAGAAGCACAGAGCCGTGCAAGGTGTGCGCAGGATGGTGGAAGTCTTAGAACCTATTAACCAAGGGGAAAGATGAAGGATTACTGTTGCAAAGAGTGCACATGGTCGAAGACTCAAATAACTGGAGGTTATTTGAAAGTTTTCCGCAAGGAGTGCGAGCAGGGCCCTTTTTGGAGGCTTGAGTTTGCAAGTGAAAGCTTAGGAGGGATAACACCTTTGAACTATTCAAAGGGAGATGGAGATTGAAACCATCACATAGAAATTAAGTTCAGGAGGGGGAACACTCAGTCGTTGGGAAGAATCCATTGAGGACTGAATCGGGTAGTCAGAATTCTCCATGGAGAGCTCATGAAATCACGAGGATCGTAGGATCCAGTGGAGCTGTAAGGCAGTTAGGAGTTGGACGAACTCACCACCCTAATATCAAGAATCAACATGAACCATTGATCATGGTTCAATATGAGTCATTGATCTCGTTTCAACACACGTCGCTGGATCATTTCGCGAATTTGGGGTTCATGAGTTTGGAGGGCAGACCAAATTCTTGATTTTGTGAAGTCCTGAGTTGCGAGGAGCAGGGAAGGAGATCTAGACCATTGGATCCATACCACGGGAGAACCGTTGGATAAGAACCTTTGCGGGGTATCGTGTATCGAGGGTTCGGGGGTTGAAATAATTTCTTTTCGACTACGAAGTCACAAAGTGCTGAGTGTCGAGGGCTCGTATGAACACGTAGTACATCCGTTAGGTAGGGGCCACGTGGTTGACAGGTGGCGTAGCAACAAGCACCCCAAAAAAGGTGGAAACGGGTGACAGGTGGTGGACACACATCACATGGGAAGGAATCAACCCATTGTTGAATTATTGCATTTCGGGGATTCACAAGGGAGGAACATGAGGGCTCAACACTCCAATTCACCAATTCACAAGTTGTGAGTAGTGCTAGTGTTTATCCTAGCCTACGATTATATGTAGCAGACGCTAGTGAGGAGGGAGCCATACTCGTATTGCATCTCGGGTATCGGAGGTTTGGAGAAAAAGGAGTCGAGGGTCATCAACTCATGAACTCCCGAGTTGTGAAAGGTGCTTGCACTAAGGCCTAGATGTGGTCACATGGAGATGTAAGGCTCGCGCCTGGTGTTAAGTTGTGCAGGGTGGGTTTTCATGAAGGACCTGTGGATCAGATTCATGAGGTTCCAATAGGGATCCGAGGGAGTCGCCTCAACTCGAGGAGAATTTAGAATGATCCTGTGTGGATCACGGCCAGAGGGTTGGGGGTCTACGCCATTTTGGTATCAGAGCCTAGAACAAATTCTTTTCTTTATGTAGCAAAGAGAAGGGAGAAAATTTTACAGCCATACCACCGAGAAGAAAAGACAGGAAAATACCTGATCCAGCAGTGGAGAGAGAAATGCACGAATTACATGCCAGGCTTGATGCTATGGAGAGAGAACAGAGGTGCATAGTTGACGTTAGGGATATGAATGAAGATGAAAGTGAAAATGAAGTTGGAAATGAAGGAGAAGAAGTTGTAGTCGAAGATGCTGCAGAAGAACACCTATTCAGGGTTGTTGCAAGGATAGGTGCTAGAGCAAAAATGGACATTCTAGTGTATGAAGGCAACTTGGATGTTGAAGAGATTCTAGACTGGATTAGAGCTCTAGACAAATACTTCGACTACAAGGATGTCGAGGAAGACAAGAAAGTCAAAGATGTCGTTACTAAACTTAAAGGGCATGCAACATTATGGTGGGATGAACTACAGGCTGATAGACGTTGCAAGGGCAAGCAGAAAATCAAAAGTTGGGATATAATGGTTGCAAAGATGAAAGCCAAGTTTATACCCAGGGATTATCAAATCACTTTGTTTCGAAGGATGCAAAATTTGAGACAAAAGATGATGTCAGTGAAGCAATACACTGAAGAATTCTATAGGATAAACATTAGAGTAGGTCATCGGGAAAGCAATGATGAAAAAGTTGCTAGGTACATGAATGGTCTGCGATATGACATTCAAGATGAGATGAGCATGGTGACCATTCGAAATGTGGAAGATGATTATTATATGGCTCTGAAATCTGAAGAGAAGCTAAGCCGTAAGTAAGGTCAAAGAGGCCGAGGTAGAAATCAAAGCAGAGGCAAGACAATTGCCCAAGATAGAACTCAGAAACCTAAGGAAGAGGAGAAGAAACCTCAAACTCAACCTGAGAGAGGAGGAAGCTCACAAGGAAGGCAGTCTGCTGATAAAAATACTTTTCCTCCAATGAGAGGAAGAGGAAGAGGTAGAGGAGGTGAAGGGAAATGCTTCGTCTGTGGAAAAATCGGACATAAATCCTATGAGTGTCTAGATAAGAAGAAAGATGGTGGTGAAACTCACATTGCCGAAGCTCAAGGATGGAATTTTGAAGCAGAAGACACTGAGGGTGAAAGATCTTTGATGATGGGGAAATTTATCTTGAAGTCGGAGAAGGAGACAGAGAACCCAACTGAAAGAAACAGTTTTCTTAGGACTGCTTGCAAAACTAAGGATAGAGTATGAAAGGTCATAGTGGACGGTGGTAGCCCAAACAATATTGTATCTATAGAGATGGTAGAAAAAATGGACCTGGAGACTGTTGTACATCCAAGCCCATATAGAGTTTCGTGGCTACAAAAAGGACATCAGGTAAATGTCACTAAATAGTGTTTAGTTGAATTTAAAATAGGAGGATATAAATATGAAATATTATGTGATGTCATTCCCATGGATGTTTGTCATCTATTGTTGGGTAGACCATGGCAATATGATATAAAAATAGTTCATGATGGGAGAAAGAATACATACACCCTGGAGAAAAATGGTAAGACTCACATGTTGCTACCAATTAAGGAGAAAGAGGGGAAAACATAAATGAGCAACACTGTACTTCTCATGAGTGGGAAGGAACTTCTTGATGAGGTTAAGAAGAAGGAAGACACACAATTTATTATGGTCAGGAAGCCCAAAATTGTTTTGACCAATACAAGAATAGATGATCTACCAGAAGAAATTCAGGAGTTGCTGGAAGAATTTGTTGATATAGTAGTGGATGAATTACCTTGTTCGTTTCCACCTATCAAGAGTATAAGTCATCATATCGATCTTATACCTGGACCTAGTTTGCCAAACAAAGTAGCATATCGGTTGACGCTACAGGAAAATGCAGAAGTTAAGAGATAGGTCCAGGACTTAATGGACAAAGGATTGATTCGAGAAAGCTTGAGTCCATGCGTTGTTCCAACAGTGCTTATCCCAAAGAAATATGGAGGCTAGAGAATGTGTATAGACTTAAGGGAAATCAATAATATTACCATCAGATACAGATTTCCATTGCCAAGGATGGACGACTTGATGGATTGCTTGAGTGGAGCAAATTCTTTTTCAAAGATTGATTTGAAAAGCATATATCATCGGATTAGAATGAGAGAAGGTGATTAATGGAAGACAACATTCAAGACAAATGAAGGGCTATATGAATGGATTTTCATGCCATTTGGCTTAATGAATGCGCCCAGTACTTTCATGAGGTCAATGAACGAAGTCCTGAAGGATTTCATTGGTAAATTCGTCATTGTATATCTTGATGATATATTAATTTTTAGCAAAACTGAAGTAGAGCACTTAAAGCATTTAGCTACAGTAATGAGGAGATTACAACAAGAGAAATTGATGATCAATATGAAGAAATCGTCATTTATGAGGAAAAAAATCATTTATTTGGGTTTTGTTATCTCTGTAAATGAGTTGAAGATGGATCCAGAAAAGATAGAGGCGATTAAGAATTGGTCATCGCCAAAGAGCGTGTTTGAAGTACAAAGCTTCCATGGTTTGGCTAGATTCTATAGGAAATTCATCCATAAATTCAGTGGAATTAGCATATCAATGATGGATACGGTGAAGAAAAGACATAAATCATTTCACTGGACAGAGGAAGCAGAGAAGAGTTTCAACCTGCTGAAGAAGAAGATCACTGAGAAACCAATTCTGGTTTTGCCAGATTTTAACAAGACATTCTAGGTCAGGTGTGACGCGAGTGGATTTTCAATTGGAGTAGTCTTAAGACAAGACAATAGGCCATTCACGTATTTCAGTGAAAAAATAAATGAAGCGAAGATTAAGTACTCCACGTATGAAAATAAATTCTACGCAGTCATACAAGTGTTGAAGAAATGGAGACATTATTTGGTTCCCAGGGAGTTTTTTTTGTACAATGATAATCAGGCTTTACAATTCATGACTCAACAGGAGAAGTTGAACCAAAAACATGCTAAATGGGTTGAATACATGCATAATTTTACTTTTGTGATTAAGCATATTTCTGGAACTGCTAACAAAGTTGTTGATGCTTTGAGCAGGAGATGTTTTCTTATGAAGGAATTCAAAGTCAAGACTTTGGGTTTTGATAACCTTAAGGAAATGTATTGGGATGATCCAGACTTTGAGGAGGCATATGAGGCATTAGAGAATCCAATTCTCAAGGATAAAAGCCAATCGATTGAATACATGATCCAGGATGGATTATTGTTTAGGGGAAATCAGCTATGTATTCCAAAATGCTCCATGAGGGAGAACCTGCTGAAGGAAAAACATAGTGGAGGATTGGCCAGACACTTCGGTCATGATAAAATGTTCTCAAAGTTGGATAGCTCATATTGTTGGCCAGGGATGAGAACAAATGTTAATAAATTTGTGGACAGGTGCAGAATTTGTCAGCACAAGAAAGGAAAAAGGCAAAACACAGGGTTATACCAACCATTACCCACACCTGAAAGGCCGTGGGACGCAGTGAGTATGGATTTCATATTGGGACTACCAAGGACAAAAAGAGGATGTGATTCAATATTTGTGGTAGTCAACAGATTTTAAAAGATGGCACATTTCATACCATGCCAGAAAACTAGCGACGCAACTCATATTGCTAACCTATTTTTCAAGGAAGTTGTCAAACTTCATGGTTTTCCAAAGAGTATCATTTCTGATTGAGATACCAAGTTTGTGGGACATTTTTGGAGGACCTTATGGAATAAGTTGGGGACAATTTTGTCTTTTATCTCAGCGTATCATCCTCAGATGGATGGATAGACAAAGATCGTAAATAGGAGCTTGGGAGATTTGCTGAGGAGCTTAGTGACTAAAAACCACAGTCAGTGGGATCACATTCTGCCACAGGCGGAATTCACTTACAATGATTCACTCAATAGAAGCACAGGCCAAAGTCCATTCCAAATTATATATGGAATGCAACCAAGGGGATTTTCTAATTTGAAAGATGCAGAACAAGATGAATTCATAAGTGCTAGTGCAGAGGACATTGCAGAAGGAATGAAGGAGCTTCACAGCCGAGTTAAGGAGCGATTGTAGAGTTCAAGTCAAGAATACAAATGGAGAGAAGATCAACACAGGTGAGAACATCAATTTGAAGTTGGTGATCTTATTCTTGTGCATCTGAGGAAGGAGAGGTTTCCAAGGGGAACGCATAACAAGCTGAAGATGAAAAATATTGGACCATGCAAGGTCATAAGGAAATTTGGGGCAAATGTATATGATATTGAATTACCCGATGGGGTCAGAATCTCACCAATATTCAATGTCGTATACTTGTACCCATATAGAGCTAGAGAAGCAGGAGTAGAAGATGAGAAAGAAGAAGCTCAATGGACAAAAAAAATGCCTGTAGCTAAAAAGCCACAGATGGAAAGTATAATTGACAAGAGGATTAGCATAAAGACCAGGAGAAAGGAGTATTTTGAATACTTGGTCAAGTGGAAGGGACATCCAGTTGAAGATGCCAGTTGGGAGGATGAAGTAGCAATTCATAGGCATGGACAGACTGTACAAGAGCTCTTGAACATGAGTTCATGAAAATTTTCAAGCAAGCGAGTATGATGTAGGAGCATCGTACACAGCCAGCCAAGCAAGCATAAAGGCGAAAGACAACTAGAAAAGAACCAGCGCACATTTTGAAATGTTTTGAAAAATTAATGAGCGGATATTAATGTAATAGCTAGGCAAAGCTTACTTACATTTATATATTGGAGTTGTGAATAGATCTTGAGCGATTTCTCTCATCCGTCGAATGTAATAGGCATTTAAGTCTGTTTAATGAAAGTAGGTAAATCTGATTTAATAGATTAGACAGTTTAGAAGCGTAGGAGGGAAAACAGATATAGACACCCTCACCCTTGTATCATTGTAACAAGAACATTATTATCATTCAGAATTCATAAGATGTAGATCTGTAGCAGAGAGCTGTAGAGAAGAACCCATGTACAGGAGCACTTGAGTTAATATATGAAACTTTGACTCAATTTTCATGCTGTTACGATGCTTACTGTTTACATTTGTTAAATGGTATGTTTACAGTTGTTTTGTTTCTCTGTTATGCATTTATCTCAATGCTGTGTCATATGTATGATTTCATGTTGAATGTGTGAAGTCAGAAAGAGAACTAGAATGAGTTTTGATTGTTTCTCTCTTCGAGGATTCCTGCAAGGAGTGTAGTGAACATCTGCAAGGTGTGCATTGACGAGGGTCTAATTTTTATCTCAGAAATCTCAAGAGAGATATTGTTGTTCTCATACCAGTGGAAGTGAAGGAGAAGCAGAGAGCCCTACAAGGTGTGCGTAGGCTGGTGTAAGTCTTAGAACTTATCAACCAAGAGGAAAGTTGAAGGACTACTATTGCAAAGAGTGCACAGGGTCGAAGACTCAAATAACCGGAGGTTATTTGGAAGTTTTCCGCAAGGAGTGTGAGCAGGGCCCTTTTTGGAGGTTTGAGTTTGCAAGTGAAAGCTTAGGAGGGATAACACCTTTGAAGTGTTCAAAGGGAGACGGAAATTGAAACCGTCGCATAGAAATTAAGTTCAGGAGGGGGAACACTCAATCGTTGGGAAGAATCCATTGAGGAGTGAATTGGGCAGTCAAAATTCTTTGTGGAGAGCTCGCGAAATTGCAAGGACCGTAGAATCTAGTGGAGCTATAAGGCGGTTAGGAGTTGGATGAACTCACCACCCTAATATCAAGAATCAATGTGAACCGTTGATCATGTTTAAGTATGATCCGTTCATCTCGTTTCAACCCACATCGTTGGATCATTTCACGAATTTGGGGTTCGTGAATTTGGAGGGCAGTCCAAATTCTTGATTTCGCAAAGTCTCGAGTTGCGAGGAGCATGGAAGGAGATCCAGACCATTGGATCCAAGCCACAGGAGAACCGTTGGATCAGAACCTTCGCGGGGTATCGCATATCATGGGTTCAGGGGTTGAAAGAATTTCTTTTCAACTGTGAAGTCACGAAGTGATGAGCATCGAGGGCTCATACGAACACGTATCACATCCGTTAGGTGGGGGCCGCATGATTGACAGGTGGCATAGAAACAAGCTCCCAGAAAAAGGTGGAAGAGAGTGACAAGTGGTGGACACACGTTGCCTGGGAAGAAGTCAACCCATTGTTGACTTATCACATTTCGGGGATTCGCAAGGGAGGAGCACAAGGGCTCAACACTCCAATTCACGAAGTCATGAGTTGCGAGTAGTGTTAGCGTTTAGCCTAGCCTATAGTTATATGTAGTAGGAACTAATGAGGAGGGAGTCATACCCGTATCGCATCTTGGGTATCATAGGTTTGGACAAAGAGGAGTCGAGGGTCATTGACTCACGAACTCGTGAGTTGCGAAAGGCGTTTGCGCTAAGGCTCGATTGTGGTTGCATGGACATGTAAGGCTCATGCCTGGTGTTAAGTTGTGCAGGGTGGGTTTTCATGAAGGACCTGTGGATTGGATTTGTGAGGTTCCAATAGGGATCTAATGGAGTCACTTCGGCTTGAGGAGAATTTAGAATGATCCTGTGTGGATCATGGCTAGAGGGTCAGTGGTCTATGTCAACATGCAAAATTGGTATTTTCTTACAAGGCTACACCTTTGTTCGAAAGCACAAATTAGAACTACATAATGAAGTTGTAGATTCTTGTATTATGTGCATTGTTCTTTTGACAACCATGGAAAATAAATTAATTGGGTTTGCTGCATTAAGGATCTCTATGTGTATGATAATGATATTTGAGAGATTTTGGAACAGTTGAAAAATTCAGTCGCTGGGAACATGGATCTTACTCGAGGTGAATATTTTATGCAAGATGGATACATCTTCAAAGGAAAACAACTATGCATTCCAATTGGATCAATGAGGGAAAATATTATCAGAGAACTTCACAGTAGTGGTTTGGAAGGACAGTTTGGAAAGGATAAGACGCTATCCTTAATCGAAGATAAGTATTACTGGATGAAGATGAAAAAGGATATAACCAGGTATGTGGCATGGTGTAGGATTTGTCAAATGGATGAAGGAAAATAACAAAAGAAAGGGTTGTATATGTCATTACCAGTGCTCACAATCCCATGAACATATATGAGCATGGATTTTTTGTTGGGGCTCCCAAACACATATCGTGGTAATGATTCTATTTTGGTGGTTATTGATAGGTTCTCTAAATTTGCTTGTTTCAATGCTTGCAAGAAAACTAGTGATGCATCAAGGGTGGCAATTTTTTTTTTTCATAAATTGTTAGATTGCATGGGGTTCCAAAAACTGTTACCTCTAATAGAAATACCCAGTTCTTGGGTCATTTTTGGAGCATTTTATGGAAGAAAATGGGGACTAAATTATAGTTCAACAGTGCCTATCAACCCCAAATAGATGGGAAAAATGAGATAGTAAATTGAAGTTTGGGAAACCTGTTACAGAGAATTGTTGGAGAGAAGCCCAATTAGTTGGATTTGGCTTTACCTTAAGCATAATTTTCCGACAATAGTTCAGTGAATAAATCTACAGGTAAATCTCCATTTCAGGTTTTTACGATAGAAATCCTATGGGTGTCCTAGATTTTGTGAAGATACCACTTGGGGATAGGATTAGTGATGATGGGGAAGCATTTGTAGAACACATTCAACAGTCTCAGTAATAGGTAAGAAAAAAATTGGAAGCTAGCTATGAACATAAAAATTTTATAAAATATGCTCACTGACGATACCAGGTATTCAATGAAGGTGATTTGGTGATGGTTTATTTACAGAAAGAGTGGTTTCCTAGAGGAACATACCAAAAATTGAAGTATAAAAAAATTGGTCCTTGCAACATTCTCATGAAAATTAAGGACAATTCTTATAAGGTTGATTTACCAACTCATCTCGATATTTCCCCTATGTTTAATGTTTTTGATTTGTATATATTCCATGTGTAATATTTGGGTGATGATGGGGGTGGATTGGAAACATACCATTCTAAGCAAGAAAAAGGAAAATATTGTGCATATTTTAGATAAGAAGATCCTTAATACTCGACAAGGCCAATACAACAGATATCTGGTCGAGTGGGAAGGTGAAGAACCAATAGAGAGTACATGAATTATAGAAGGTGACTTTTTTAACCTAGATCTCGTTAGGTGGAAACAAATTAAAGACAATAACTTGTAGGAGTTGTGTTCTTTTCAACTGGAGGAGAATGATGCAGGGATTTTCTGAGGGTCATAACTTTTGGATCGTTTATCCATTTGGGATGAAATTTTATAGGGAGTTGTGTCTCGAATAATTCAATGTCGTGTTGATATAATCCGTTAGATCGAAAAACATTTCGACACTTTTCTAGGGAAAAATTCCTTCATATAAGGGCCTCAAATTGGTTTTTTAGTGTTTTTACGATAATTTTTAAATTTTTAATTAACAACTATCTCTTAGTTTATGAACCTAATCAAGAAATCAAGATGAAAAATAGCGTCATTCTAGTTATATCTTATTTATTGGTCAATTTTAGAGTCATGCGAGAATTTCCTAAAATTAGTTGTTTTTGAAAATATCAGATAGTAGTTATAAGGGGTTGATCCAGGTGGATATCAGTAACCATCGACCCATTCCAACTTGCTCAAAACATTTTTCTGATAATTTACTCTTTTTAGCAGTTTTTTGGTTCATAAAGTTCTAGGGCCATTTTGAGGGCCTACATGAAGTTTTTTCGAGATTGTGCACCTCAATCATGGGAAAATCCTTTGATAGAGCCCCCAAAATGAATCTCCTTGATGATACCTTTTCAAAAAGCTATCGTGCACCCCAAATGGAGATCGTATGCCAAAGTTACGCCCCTAAAAAGTTGATACACCAAACTACCCAAAACGAAGTCCACAAAATTGTTGGCTTTTCATCTTTAGGGGTTAGGGTTTTGGATTTTATTTATGTTAAAAAGGAATTTGGAGCCTCATTGTTGTATATTTTAACCTTGTACAATATTTATTGCAAACATATTTTCAGTAAAAGGACAAAAAAGATACAATGGAAAATACAAACATTACACAGAGATTTTTCCCCTGGAAACCCAAACCGGGAAAACCAACATATTCTATATTCATTCATAGTGATACATTGTTTACAATACAATATACATATAGGATCTAGCGACATAAAAAACCCTAACCCAATTACTTGGATTAGTCAACAACCCTAATTTCTTAACCGGAAATAGAAAACCACCGACAAAAACCCATGTGCCGAAAAACCGCCCAAAAATGCGACATGTTTCCTGAGGTAAATTTTTTTTATCAGGGGTGATGCCTCCGAACCCCCGTGTGGGGGGATTTCTCCCCCCTGTGCACTTGGTGTAACATAGAAACTACTACTCGTGCAAAGAATATAACACATACCCAACATTCTCTCACTTGTTGTTTTCTTTGCATACAAGGGGTTATAGGGTTACATAGTCAACAATCCAGGGAAGAAATTCCCATTGATCCTCTACACCAAGAGAAATTCTTAGTGCTCACAAATTTTGTTAATGAATCTGAAAAACTCTTCAAAGTGTCCACCTTCATCACCAACACTTTCTTTTCTTTGACCATGTCTCTCACAAGTGATATTGAATATCAATATGCTTTTTCCTTGAATGATAAGTTAGGTTCTTCGCCAGAAAAATTGCACTCTGACTATCAAAATCTATCCTTACGTCTTTTTGCACGAACCCAATACCTGAACATAATATTTGTAACCATATTTCTTCCTTACTTGCATGAGTGGTTGTCATGCATTCAACTTCTGTAATTGAAAGTGCCACTACAGCCTGCCTTTTTCTCATCCAACTTATTGCTCCTCCAAACAGGTTAAAAACATACCCACTTGTAGATCTCCTACGATCCAGATCTCCAGTTGAGTCTGCATCCACAAAGACATGTATATCCAACACTATGTCCAATCCTAGTCTTCCTTGGTAGCACAATCCATAGCTAGAAGTGCCATGCAAATACCTGAAAACCATTTTTACTATTTTCCAATGCTCCTTCCCTAGTTTTGACATATACCTGCTCAAAACTCCCGCTACATGTGCAATGTACAATCTAGTATAGATCATTTCATACATCAAACTGCCAAGTGCACTGACATATGGAACAAGAGACATGTCCTTCTCTTCTTCCTATGTCTTGAGACACTGATCCACATATAACTTTACACCAATAGGAATAGGAACCTTGACTGATTTACATTCCTACATATTAAACCTCTGCAATATTGTCTCGACATGTTTTCTCTAATTCAACCATAATTTCTTTTTTTTTCCGATCTCTTTTAATTTCCATGCCCAAAATGAAATTTGAAGCACCGATATCCTTCATGTAAAATTTAGAGGACAATTGAGTTTTCACATCCTGGATAATCTCTTTGTTGTTTCCTATCAACAACATGTCATCCACATACAAGACCAAATAAATCAAATGATCACCAATTAATTTAAAATACACACAATGATCCTCTTTGCTTCTTGTTAAGCCAAGTCCTAGCATATAAGTATCAATTTTTTGATACAACGTCCTTGGTGATTGTTTTAAACCATACATGGACTTTTTTAGCTTGCATACTAGCTCCTTGTTTCCCTTCACACCATAACCTTTTGGTTGCTTCATATAGAATTCTTCTTACAAATCCCCATATAGGAATTTTGTCTTCACATCCATATGTTCTACTTCAAAATCAAATGTAGCAGCAACAAATAACAAAAATATTATAGATGTTAACTTGGCAAGAGGAGAAAACATCTCACCAAAATTAATTCTGTCAACCTGGGAATAACTCTTTACTACTAACCAATATTTTTATTTCTCCACTTTTCTTTCTACATTCAACTTCTTTTTAAATACCCATTTTCTACCAATGGGATTTATTTCAGTGGGCAACTCCACTAGATCCCAAACCTCATTCTTATCAAAATATGTCATTTCTTTTTCCATGGCCCTTTTCCACAGATTTCCATCCTCTGAATCCACTGCCTCCCTGACAGTTCTAGGATCATCATTAGTAATAGACAAAGAATTTTTTTAATGAAAATCATATGGAGTATACCTTTTCGGTAGCCTTCTTTCTCAAACCGATCTCCTCAATACTGGAGTATGAGGATCTTCTGATTCTGATTCTTTTTCATCTATAGAGTTTCACTCATCATCCTTTAAATCAAACTCTATTTTCTCTGGTTATTCCTTACTTGGTAGGACTTCTTGTTTAACATCATCCTTCATTTCTCTAAATACCACATCTTGGATATACACTACCTTCTTAGTTTCTGGGTTCCAAAGCTTATAACCTTTGAGACCATATTTATATCCAATAAAGATACATTTTTCAGCCTTCTTATCTAGCTTAATCATGTTTTCATTTGAAACATGAACATATGCATCACAACCAAATACCTTGAGATGTGTAAGAGAAGGTTTCTTACTAGTCCATACCTCTTGTGGAGTATTTTCATCCAATGCTGATGAGAGTGATTTGTTGACTAGGTAACATGTAGTACCCACTACCTCTTCCTAGAATTATTGTCCTAACTGGACACCACTGAGCATGAATCTTTCTTTTTCCATCAACATCATGTTCATTCTTTCCACAACTCCATTCTACTAAGGTTTATAAGGAGTAGTCTTCTACCTTTATATACCACACTTCTAATAGAATTCTTCAAATTCATTCCTGCAGAACTCTCCAGCATTATTTGTCCTCAACACCTTAATTATTTTCTATGTTTGATTCTCAACAAGAGCCTTAAACTCTTTAAACTTGTCAATGAATTCATATTTCTTCCTAAGAAAATATATCCAAGTATTCCTTGAGAAATCATATATAAATGAGACATATTAGACAGATTTTCCCAATGATGGGACCGATATAGGTCCAAAAACATCATTGTGAACTAGCTACAAAATTCCTTCTGCCCTTGTTGCACTAGAAAGGAATCTTACCAGATTTTGCTTCCCATATACACAATATTCATAGAAATCAAAATTCAGAGAGAAATTAGACATACCTTCAACCATAC
The DNA here is from genome assembly GCA_000966675.3 of Picea glauca. Lineage (NCBI taxonomy): Eukaryota > Viridiplantae > Streptophyta > Pinopsida > Pinales > Pinaceae > Picea > Picea glauca. The sequence continues at coordinate 92,177 of JZKD02S0585705.1, forward strand.
CTTTATCGTGTAGTAGTTGAAGACCCTTCTCTCTGATATGCCCCAGTATTTGATTCAACAACATAACCTTTTCTCCTGTAACGCCCCAGGCCATGAACCCCACGGCCGGGCCAACACTACTATGCGGAAAAACACTTCTGTAACACATTATGCATTATAATGAACTTAAAAAACTTAATTATAGTTAAACACAGAATTACTGCTAGCATTTCAGAGTTAATGGAAATAACAATAATTCATATGCACAACAAAATATGTGATAACATTGCAAGAATCACAGGTATGCAATTTAATTAATTACAGAATTACAAAACATAGTGACACTTATCTTTGAAACTGTCACGCACCACCAACTGCATGTAGACCTTCCATAAACCTCCCAGCCTTAGATCACGCTGCTCATAACTCTCAACAGTAGGTCACCCCCGAGATGGGACTAAGCTCCATCAGGTAAGGAATCCTAGGCTAGGTAAGGTTTACAGGAAGAATACACGTAAAAGAAGGAGTATTCTCTCCCAGGAACCACTTATGCCCGCTTCCCATAGAATCTCCTTCTCGACATGCATGTCCCACCCCAGGAGTATACACCTTCTTTGTCACCTAGACAGTCCTTTAGCAGCTAACCTCTATTGCCTTGGGCTTTAGCGACAGACCGGACTGGAAATCTCCAAGCTCTGTGGCAGCTACAGGGTTCCTTCCAGGAGCTCTCTCCTTCCTCCACACACTCTCTCACCTGAAGAGAGTCGCTTAGAGGCTTGGTAAAAATTGCCTCTTCAACAAAAATCACCTCCCTCACCTGGAGAGAGGTTACACATAGGTCATACAACTGGTTTCCTTAATCTCATTCTCGTACAAAGCAGAAAAACAACAAGGCTTAGCAACGAACATAGAACATCAGCAAACCACACCCAACCAAGAACTACATCGCCGCCATAGTCAACTAGGACAACAAACACATGTTTCCCAAAACAGGTGACAGACATACACTTTAGCATAACAAGGCTCAACAATTGCAATACACTTTGGGTTCCCCAACCAACAATAAAGGACAGACTCACGGCTCTTGTTTCAGAGATGCGTAAGGTGTACAAAGATTCCACGCAGAGACTCCCACAGTTCAGGTAAAGGATCCAACATAAAACACCCAACAAAGGTCGATCGGGAATGCCTGCCCGTTCAGACAGAAGATGGAGAATGGACTCCCTGACTCAGGTGATGGATGGAGGAATGCCCGAAGAACCCACTTAGACACAACCATCCATGGAAAAATGGGAAGCCAACCCCCAACACGACTCACTTCCTGGGTTAAATTGCATGTGCTTGGGCTGACACACGTCACCCATGAGGATGCATGTGCTTCATCAGCTCGTGTGTGATTTTAGGCACGCATTCCCCCTTCCAGGGATTTGGGATCAAGGAAAACATATTTCACACATCATTTTTAGAATAATAATTTAATATTATTCTCAAGGGTTTAAGCCCCAACAGCTTAGCCCCTCTTCCTACCTCTCAACCCTCTATCCCTTACCCAGGCTTTATGGATACTTAATCCCCCATCACTCATTCATTGTGGTCGGTCCACACGTAGAGATGTTTTGTATTAATACTGTGCATAATTACATGTACAAAAATCAGGCTCCTGGCCTTCAACACTTAGGCTCCTTGGTCTATTAACACATAAGCCCACCATATTATATAAACTTGGCTCACCAGCCTATAAAACATAATTACAATTCATAATGCAAGATTTATACTTCATAGACATGATTTACAATAGGGCTTGGCCTCGGGGACATTACAATCCCCTCCACTTATTTTTTCACTGTCCTTAGTGCAACTTACACTGCATCTGCAAGCTTTTCAAAATTTTCAAAAAGATGTGGGTACTCTGCCCGCATAACATCTTCATTCTCCCATGTTGCGTCCTCAGGACCATACCAGGTCCACTGGACCTTTACAATCCCTATAGCTCGATTCCGGAGCTGTTTGTTTTTCCTGTCCAATATGTGCACATGATGCACTTGCAGGGCACCTTCTTGTTCAACCTAAATCACATTCCAATCGATAACATGCTTAGCATTTGGTATATATTTCTTAAGCAATGAAACATGAAACACATTATGTACAGTCATGGATGCAGGTAATGAAAGCATATATGCAACTAGCCCAATCCTTTCCAGGATTTCAAATGGCCCACAAAATCTGGCTGCCAACTTGGCTCAACTTCCTAGCTTCAGGGAACTCTTGTTAGCTTTTACTTTCAGGAAAACATGATCACCCACTTTGAACTCTCTGTGGGTTCTGTTCTTCTCAGCATAAATTTTCTACCTGTCTTGGGCAGCTTTCAAATTCTTCTTAATTTTTATCATTTGGTCCTCCATCTCCTTGAGCAACTCTGGTCCAACTACTGTTCTATCAGTTGGATTATCCTAGCTTACTGGAGTATTTCACTTTCTTCCATAAAGTGCTTCGAATGGGATCATATTCAATGATGCATGATACCCATTTTTGTAGGAGAATTCTACCAAGTGCAGGTAGTCTTCCCATCTTGATGGTTTTTCCATCACATACATTCTCAGTATGTCTTCTATTACCCTGTTCACCCACTATGTCTGTCTATCAAACTCAGGATGATAAGATGTAATAAATTTCAGATTCATTCTAAATGATTTGAACAATCCTTTCCAGAAATTCGAGGTGAATTTCAGGACTCTATCGGACACAATCATTTTAGGAATTCCATGCAATCGTGCCACTTCCCTTATGAAAATATCAACAACATATGCTGCCTTGTGAGTAGTTTTCAGTGGAATAAATTGGACAGATTTTGTAATCTTGTCCACCACCATCATGATTGAATCATGTAGCTTGGTTGTTCTGGGCAATCTCGTAATAAAATCCATCATTACTACTTCCCACTTCCACTCAGGAATGGGTAAATGTTGCATAAACCCTGCTAGGTGCCTATGCTTAGCTTTAACTTTTTTGCACTCCATACATCTGATGATGTATTCAGCGATCTCTCTCTTCATGCCCAGCCAAAAGTAATGGCTCTTGACCATTGTTATTGTTTTTCGATATCCAGGGTGCCCTGCATAAGGCACATTATGCATCTCCTGCAAAATCATCTATTTCAAGCACCAGACATTGGGTACAAAATTTTTGTTCTTGTACAACAGTATTCCATCTGTTTCCAATTTATAAATTTCCATCTTCTGTGGCGTCTTACCCTACTGTAGCTTGGATACCAATTCTCTGTACTGCAGATCTATATTTGCAGCCTTCAGAATTCTTCTTTTAATATCAATCTGATACATGCTAATGGTTGTAGCATGTAATTCATGCACCCTCCTGCTGAGTGCATCATCCACTTTATTCTCCTTTCCTTTGATATGCTTGATCTCAAAGTCGTACTCACACATAAATTCCAGCCACCTACTTTGTCTAGTGTTTAAGGTTGGCTGATCAAACAAATATTTCAGACCATTATGGTCTGTTCTAAGTTCAAACCTCCTTCGCATGAGGTAATGCCTCCATTTCTTTAGAGCATGAACTATGGCTGCCAACTCCAAGTCATGGGTTGCATAGTTCTTCTCATGATCTTTTAATTTCCTGGACTCATAATAGATTACGAATCCATTCTGACTGAGGACCCCTCCCAGTGCTTCTTTGCATGCATCAATGCATACTATGAAATCTGCATTTGGATCTGCAATCCTCAGGATTGGAGCACTGGTTAACAGTTGCTTCAATCACTGGAAACTTTCCTCACATCCCTCTGTCCAGTGAAAATGCTTCCCCTTTCTTTGCAAGGAAGTGATAGGGTGAGCTATCTTGGAAAACCCTGTGATGAATCTTCTGTAATAACCATCTAATCCCATGAAGGATCTAACTTCCGTTACGTTCCTTGGCACTGACCATTCTCTAATGGCTTCAATCTTCTCAGGGTCTACCGCTATCCCATCCTTCGAGATAATATGTCCCAAGTAATGGATCTATTCCTGATAAAACGAGCACTTGCTTAGCTTGGAATACAGTTGGTTCTCTCTTAGCACCTGCAACACCATCCTCAGATATTTTTCGTGTTCTTCTTCGGTCCTGAAATACACCAGAATGTCATCCAGGAAGACGATGACAAACTTGTCTAGATAGTCCCTGAATACTCCATTCATCAAGCGCATAAAAACAATAGGTGCATTTGACAATCCAAACAACACCACACTGAACTCGTAATGACCATACCTTGTTCTAAAGGTGGTCTTTTTGATGTCTTCATATTTTATTCTTACTTGGTGATATCCTGATCTTAGATCTATTTTCGAAAATATCTTTGCATCCTTCAACTGATCAAAGAGATCATCAATCCTCGGCAGAGGATACTTATTCTTCACCGTTACTTTGTTCAATTTCCTGAAATCGATGCACAATCTCAGTGTTTTGTCCTTCTTCTTTACGAATAGGACCGGGGCACCCCAAGGCGACACGCTTGGGCGTATATACCCATTCTTCAAAAGTTCTTCAAGCTGCAGCTACAACTCTTTCAGTTTTGGCGCACTCATCCTGTACGAAGCCTTTGACACTAGAGCTGCTCCAGGCATCAAGTTTACAGAGAAATCGATATCCCTTTTTAGAGGTAGTCGAGGTACTTCCTGGAATACATATTCGAACTCTTTAAGTACCTCATGATCCTCAATACTTGGCACCTTATCCTTAGGTGTTTCCCCCACATGGGAGGAAAATAATTGACAGCCTTTTCTGTAGCACTTCTTCAGTTGCATTGTTGAGATTTCTCTAACAGTAATAGCTCTAGGATTTCCTTGGATGGCTCTCTGATTCCCTTCTTCATCTAAGCAAGTGAATGCCTTGTTCCGACAGTCCAAGATGGCATGGTGTTGGCCCAACCAGTCCATCCCAATTAGACAATCATAAGAGCCTAATGGTAGAATGTTCAAATCGGCCTTCATGCTCAGACCATTCATGTCTACAGGATGGGACGTGACTAACTCCATGACTTTCCTCTTGGTTCCTGTAGCTAGCTGCATTAACCAAGACTTTTCATGTTTGCTTCTTATCAAATGCAAACTTTCTACCACTCTAGGGTCTATATAACTATGGCTAGCCCCTGAATCAACTAAAATAGTAAATGGTTGGCTTTTTATCATATGTTCTACTTCAATCATGTGTGACTGATACTGAGCTTGCTTGTTGTCCATGGCAATGCAGATCCTTGGAATTCTACTTCCCATGTCCTCCACTGTTTCAGCTTGCTGAACATTGTGGAGAACTCTTACTTTATCATTTATGTGGGGGAAATCTCTGTACCTATGGTTTTCTTTACAACCAGAACATTCCATAGGCAGCAACCTTGACATTTTCCCACTCACTTCAACCTTCCTGGGCTCTCTAAGAGATGACTTTCCTTGAAGACTATTGCTGAAAGGGTGGTTTATTTCCCTTCTGCCTCTGTTCTTTCTTGAACTTTTCTTGGTCATCCCAATCCTTCCAAAAGGTAGGCTTTTCTCTTTGTTGTTCAAATAAGCACTTCGCTCTTCTTATCGTTTCTTCCATAGTTTTTGGGTCATCATACTGAATCTTATCCCCAATAGGAGGCGGTAATCCACTCAGGTACCTCTGAATCTTGACAGACTCATCTTTGATGAATGAAACATACTTGAATAATTACAAAAACTTTTGTTCATACTCATCAATGGTCTTGTTGTCTAGCTTGAGTTCAAATAAATATTTCATCTTTTTGTCATAATATATTTTAGTTAAGTATTTCCGCTAGAAATACCTCTTGAATTCTTGCCATGTGATGTCCCTTTCCCTAATGTGTTGCACTTGCACATGTTTATCCCACCACATGGATGCCTTTACCTTCAGTTGATACATGGAAATCCTACCCTCTGTATGAGAAGAATAATTCTACAGTTGAAAGTATTTCCTCATACCCAACAACCAAGTTTCAACATCTTCCTCCTTCTTATGTTCTCCATCGAATGTTGGAGGCTTGATCTTGTTCATTTCCCCTTTCAATTCATCCATCCCAGATCTCTTGTTCTTTCTGGTAGGAGATGGGCTTGAACTACTGTGTGCTTCCCTACAGGAATGCTTTGGGGAGCGACGATGATGTCTGCTGACACTCCTTGATCTTGTTTTCCTCTCAGGGGTCCTGCGACTCTCTGTCTTTCTTGAGTCACTCTCCTTTTCCAATTTCTTTTCTATTATTTCTAGACTCTTCAACATCCTTAAGTTGAATTCACCCTACCTATCCCTAACTTTCATGATCTTTCGGCTATCATCTTGGTGAGCCTGGGCATCTCTCTGCAGTCTTTCAATGATTTTCATCATATGTCCTTCCTTGCCCATTAGCGTTTGATCCTTCGACTCCCAGGTTGACATTCCTTCCTTCTCTTTCATTCTCTGAATTGGAGGCAATCTGCACCTCTTCCATTCTCTTCTCTCAATGACAACCCTATTCGGTTCAGGCACTAGCTAATCTTTTGCAAACACATGCGTAGACAACAGGTATTTGTTAGGTCATCATTCTTAGCAAATTCCACACATTCAAAACCATTCCGATTTAAGAAAACGCTTCAATTTCACAAATTTTCCGAGTTCTGCTCGGCTCTGTAATTTTCGGGTGATAGCTCCCTCTTTATCCCTACCCTCGTAACCAAAGGTCATGACCAAATGCTAGACTACTAGGTGCTACTCGAGCTTTCGACCTTCGAAGAGTTTAAGGCACACAAATATATCTCCTAGAGTTTTGATTTACCGAATTCATGTAAATCGGGTGGATCGACGATCCACATTTACCCAACATCCAACAATTAAAATCCACTACAGTTCTTCCATATTCGAAGATTTCAGGACTTCGATACTTCGAGTTTCAAGGTTTCGGTCCTCGAGGCTCTCATACTCGCTTCCCTCTCCAACCCTCGACTTTCGAAAATTCGATTTCCTTACCCTCAAGGCCCACATCACAACTGTCGCCCACCAAGGTAGTGACACATGGTGTCCTTAAGAAGGTCCACCTCACTCCCAGTGATGTCATGGGGCCCCACTACTTTCACTTTTTGTTTCAGAGTTTCGAGCATAAGGAGTTCATGCATCCACACATCTCGAACTTTCGTTTGCCAAAATTCCGAAATTACAGTCTATTATCTACTTGATCCAATGGTCCGGATTCCCCACGATATGACAACTCAGATCTAATCATCATTTCGCATATCAGGATTTTGTGTGTCATGAGGTCAAAGGATTTTCCAACTTCGTCCTCCCTATTCCCGAAATGTTGATTTCTTCCTGGACAATTAATGGTCCAGATCTCTCTTAGATCGACGGTTGTGATCCAATCGTGAATTTGTGTTTCATGAATTCTCACGAACTCACCCTTAGACCATTTCAAGTCATGATTCAGCGAAAGGTTGATCACTCTCCATGCGTCCTTTCTGATGGACGGTCCTGACGAATTCGAGATTCCGTGTATCGCGATTTCAACACTCCTGTGCAACTCCAAAAGGTTTTAAACCTTGTGCACGTTCTCTAGATTTGATGGTCATGAGGGTTCTCCTTTTCTCTCGAATAGATTCTATGGATCCAACAGTGCTGGTGTGGAGTTCTCTCTCTCCCTATGGCCATATACCATGCCATTTGTAGTTTTATAATACTGCTACACCTCTTGAGCTTTGTAACACAGTCAAGTAGTCCGTTGACACTCAGAAACATTCTGAGGTCTGAAATTAGTCCTCCAGACACAATTTCTTCTCAAAACCTCGGTCCAAAGACCACTTATCCGGCCCATTCAGGCTAAGCATTGAAATTAGGCTCTGATACCATATTATAACGCCCCTGGCCATCAACCCCATGGTTGGTCCAATGATAGTACATGGAAAAACACTTCTGTAACACATTATGCATTCTAATGAACTTAAAACACTTAATTACAGTTAAACAAAGAATTACTGCTAGCATTTCAGAGTTAATGGAAATAACAATAATTCATATGCACAACAAAATATGTGATAACATTGCAAGAATCACAGGTATGCAATTTAATTAATTACAGAATTACAAAACATAGTGACACTTATCTTTAAAACTGTCACACACTGCCAACTGCTTGTAGACCTTCCACGAACCTCCCAGCCTTAGACCATGCTACTCATCACTCTCAGCAGTAGGTCACCCCTAAGCTGGGACTGAGCTCCACCGAGTAAGGAATCCTAGGCTAGGGAAGGTTTACATGAAGAATACACGTAAAAGGAGGATTCTCTCCCAGGAACCACTTATGCCCACTACCCACAAACTCTCCTTCCCTGCATGCCTGTCAAACCCTAGGAGTACACACCTTCTCTATCACCTAGACAGTCCTTCGACTGCTTACCTCCCTTGCCTTGGGCTTCAGCAACAGACCGGACCAGAAATATCTGAGCTCTGTGGCAGCTATAGGGTTCCTTCCAGGATCTCTCTCCTTCCTCCACACACTCTTTCACCTGGAGAGAGATGCTCACAAGCTTGGTAAAACCTGCCTCTTCAACAACAATCACCTCCCTCACCTGGAGAGAGGTTACGCATAGGACATACAACCAATTTCCTTAGTCTCATTCCCATACAAAGCATAAAAACAACAAGGCTCAAAGACGAACATACAACAGTAGGAAACCACACCCAACCAGGAACTGCGTGGCCGCCATAGTCAACTGGGACAAAAAACATGGGTTTCCCAAAACAGGTGATAGACATACGCTTCGGCATAACAAGGCTCAACTATTACGAGACACTTTGGGTTTCTCCAACCAACAATAAAGGACCGACTCACGACTCTGGTTTCAGAGATGCATAAGGAGTACAGAGATTCCACGCAAAGACTCCCATGGTTCAGGTAAAGGATCCAACATAAAAAAACCAACAAAGGTTGATCGGGAACGCCTGCCTATTCAGATAGAAGATGGAGAATGGACTCCTCGACTCAGGTGATGGATGGAGGAATGCCCGACGAACCCACTCAGACGCAACTAGTCGCGGAAAAATGGGAAGCCAACCCCCAAAATGACTCACTTCCTGGGTTAAATTGCATGCGCTTGGGCCAACACACGTCGCCCATGAGTCTTCATGTGCTTCATTAGATGGTGTGTTCTTTTAGGCACACGTTCCCCCTTCCAGGGATTTGGGATCAAGGAAAACATGTTTCACACATCATTTTTAGAATAATAATTTAGTATTATTCTCAAGGGTTTAAGCTCCCTCAGCTTAGCCCCTCTTCCTACCTCTCAACCCTCTCTCCCTTACGCAGGATTTGTGGATGCTTAGTCCCCCATCACTCATTCATCATGGTCGGTCCACACACAGAGATATTTTGTATTAATACTGTGCATAATTACATGTACAAAAATCAAGCTCCTGGCCTTCAACACTTAGGCTCCTTGGTCTAATAACACATAAGCCCACTAGCTTATATAAACTTGGCTCACCAGCCTATAAAACATAATTACAATTCATAATGCAAACTTAATACTTCATAGACATGATTTACAGCAGGGCTCGGCCTTGGGGACATTAGAATTCCAGAGATTGTAGGAGTTCTTTCTTCTTCAAATCCAATATCAGGAACAAAAGAACTATTACACCCATCACTAATAGTGCTTCCTTTCATCTTATAGATCTTTCCAAACCGAAATCCTTTCGACAACACCATTTCTCCTCAAACCATCTTGTAGGTTTCCTTTTCAAATATTTTTTTTACCCCTGCATCGTCCATTTTTCTTACAAAAATCAAATTTCTGGCCAAACCTGGGATGTGTAGAACACTAGCAAGTTTTCTAATCCTTCCATCTATGAGCCTCAACTTGAATTTTCCTCTTCCTATGCTTCTGGTTGTCGAATCATCATCTAAGAAAGCATTACCTTCATCATACCTTTCATATTCACAGAACCACTCCCTGTGGGGATTCATATGAAAGGATTCACCTAAGTCAACCAACCATGCCTCATGATCTGCATGTGCTCTTGAATAAGCCAAGTACACATCCCCTCCTTCTTCCTTGGATGTATTTTCTTCTGTAGAAGGAGATTCTTCAAATCCCTTCTTTTTCTCAACTTTTGATGTACACTACTTCTTGTAGTTCCTTTATTTTCCACATCTCCAACATACCTTTACAAACTTTTTAGGAGATTTAGATCTACCCTTAGACTTAGATCTCTCAGTTGATAACTTATATCCATTTCTTTCCAGGGAGTGTCCTCTTGCAAATAATGTGTTTGTGCTCTGTCCTTCCATATTCTTTTGTCGCATATCCTCCGATAACAAGGATGAGACCACTTCATCAAACTTCAAGGAATTTGTATTACTACCTATGGCCACAACTAGACTATCCCATGAATCTGCTAAAGAACACAGTAAACTGATAAAATTATCTTCATCTGAAATTTTAATCTCAACAGATACTAACTGACTTACCATAGTATTGAAAGTGTTCAAATGCTCTTCCAACAAGTCTCCATCTCTCATCCTCATATTATACAACTTCTTCTCAGGAATATTTTATTTACTAGGGACTTAGACTGATACAACTTCCCCAACTTATCCCATAAATCCTTGGTTGTAGCTTCCTCTGACACATTCAGTAATATGAAATCTAAGAGACACATTCAGATTGTGCTCTTTTCATTCCAATGCAACTTTCTCTAGCCATTTGTTGAAGTTCATGTAGGTGCAGTACCTAGATCTATCACAATCCACTGATCTTTGTCCACCAACAAATATTCCATACTGAGCTTCCACAAATCAAAAAGTTTCCTATTAAACTTCTCGATCTCCATTTTCAATTTTCTTTCCATTTCTTTTCCCCTGAAAAATTTATACCATAGATATCCCATTGTAACAAGGTTGATCACAGTCCCGAGCCAAACCCTTGACCACAAAGACATCCCCCTGAAGCCAACAAATATCTCATACCAAATATAGATTTTAACTTTGTACAATATTTACTTCAAACATATTTTCAGTAAAATAACAGAAAATATAAAAAGGAAAATACAAACATTACACAAATTTTTCCCCTGGAAACCCAAACTGGGAAAACCAACATATTCTATATTCATTCATAGTGATACATTGTTTACAATACAATATACATATAGCGACATCCAAAAATGTAACCCAATGACTTGGATCAATAAACAACCCTAATTCATTAACAGGAAATAGAAAACCATCGACAAAAAACCTTGTGCCGAAAAACCACCCAAAAATGTGACAAGTTTCCCGAGGTAAAATATATTTCTTGGGGGCGTTGCCCCCGAACCCCCACATAGGGGGATTTCTCCCCCCTCCGCACCTGACAAAATGAAAACACTAATTCTCCTACAAAAAATATAACACATAACCAACAATTGTAATAATCATCTTCTTTCGAATGTGAGTATCCATCACATCTCTTCTCAAAGATAAGGTGCCACCCTTCTAGCGAGTCTTTCACTCTGTATTTCTACATTTTTGTAGATTTCACTCATTAATAGAAATTGCGTATTACTATATCTCTGTGTTTATGGTTTCATATCTGATATATTTATGTTATATTATTGGATATCTGATATATCTCTCTACATTTCTTTGTTATATCTCCGCTCTCATTTCGTGTCAAAAATAAATCCTGGTGAGGTGTTGAAATTCCATTGTAATAGTTAGGATGGGGAAGGAATAAGGGAGTTAGTTTCCCTTCTCTTTTGTTTGCATTTTTTTAGATCTATGGATAAATCTAAGCTAATTGGTTACATCACAGATGCTCCCTCTGGAACCTTCTCTGGTGTTTTGTGGAGGGGAATGAGGGATCTGTTTAAGACCCACCAAAAAACAATGAGCACTGGATAGAATTTTGTCTCCATCAAAAGAGATTATCATTCTATTTTTGTATTTTTATTCTTGGATGGTCAATTTGGGCTAGTACTCATGGCCATTCCATTGGAGGAGGGATGTGTATCTATGGAAGGGTGAGAGGAGGGGGGTCGAAAATAGGTTTGTATATGTACACAAGCCCCAAGTTTGTTATTGGAGGAGGTGGATCTATGATGAAAGAGGATGCCCATGTGCATCAACAAAGGGGATGATGCATGGTGACACCTAATAGTGGGGAAGCAGGTAATTAACTAGATTAGAAGTTCTTCCTAACAATTGTTAATAGAGTATTAATATGTGAAAGAACCGTCATGTGGTAACTTAAGGGGGTTTGTTGGGAGGTAAGTGCACATCTTGGAATGTCTATGAAATTGGGCCATGATATAAGAGATGAGTGCCCAAAACATGAACTGACAGAAGTGAATGGGAAGAAGTAGAAAATGTGGGTAATGAGAAACAAATAAATGAGATGTGGATAATTTCTCCAAAGAGTTCATAGGAGGTCAGGTATTTATATTGCATAGGTGGAGAGGAGGGGGTTATCCGGACGAGGTCAGCCAGAATATTTAAAATATGGAAGCAAAGAGTGGTATCCAGAAATATCCCTATGTTGATTCTCCATCCTAAGGATATGCCCCGCTGAGTGAGACACCATAATAGAATTTGTACCAAAATCTTAGGGAAGATGTTGAAATTATATTGTATGTCACTTTCGATGAGATGATCCTCCAGATAACCCACCTGAGTCTTATGTGAATTAGTCCCCCAAGCCCATAATTTTGATAAATTGTGAAGCAATAAATGCAAAGAGAAAGAATAGAACAAAAAACAGTATATTAGAATATAAGAAGAAGAGTACCAAGCGAGTACATGAAGAAGATTATGAAGAAGTACTATGCAAAGGGAAATAGCTAAGCTAAATAGGCTCAAGAAAAACAAGAATAGAAAGTACATCTGGCCAGGACAGCTGGCAATGTACATTCAGCCTGTTGAGGTTACATTATATTTAACACTCCCTCTTAAACTCAACAGTTACAAACATCAGCACTGATTATGCCTAAGTGTTGTCTTTGAAAATCAAAAACTGATTTTCCCAGTGGCTTTGTAAAGATATCAACAAGCTGATCTCGAGAACCACAGAATTGTAGTACAATATCACCATTATTGACTAGCTCGTGTATGAAATGAAAATGAGTGTCAATGTGTTTTCTTTTCTTGTGAAACACATGATTTTTGGATAGAGCAATTGCTGAAGTATTGTCACAGAAAATAGGAGTTGGATCCTTTTCTGTATGTGGCATATCTTTCAATATTCTTTTCAGCCACACATCTTGACAAGAAGCTGAGGTAGCAGTGACATACTCTACCTCTGCAGAAGATATTGAAACAATTGGCTGCTTCTTTGATGCCCATGAGATCAGGTTCGTGCCCAGTTGAAAAACATGTTCAGATGTGCTTTTCCTGTCATCTAGGCTGCCTGCAAGCAAAATCATTATCTGTGTAACCAGAAAGTTGATTACTATCAGATTTAGTGTACCATAAGCCAAAATTGAGATTTTCTGCAACATATCTCAAAATTTGTTTCTCCATTTTCCAATGAGAATCTTTGGGCGATTCCATGAATCTGGAAACCAAGTTGGCTGCATACATAATGTCAGGCCTAGTTGTTGTAAGATACAATAAATTGCCTACGAAACTTTTGTACAGGATAGAGTCCACTGTAGGACCTTCATCTTTCTTGCTCAATTTTGTGCCTAGGGGTATAGGGGTTTCTGCTGGATTGCATTCTTCCATATGAAATCTTTTGATGATGTTTGTTGCATACTTTTGTCGACAGAAAAAAATTCCTTTGGTTGATTGATCAACCTCAATCCATAAAAAATATTTCATGATGCCAAGATTTGTCATCTCAAACTCAGATTGCATGGCATGTTTAAAATTTGTTAACTCAAGATTTCCCGTATAGGTCATGTCATCAACATATAAACATACAATCAAAATTTTACCATGCTGATCTATTTTGGTGTAAAGAGTTGGCTCATTTTGACTTCTGCTGAAACCACTTTTGATCAGGTAAGTGTCAATTCTGCTGTACCAAGCTCTTGGAGCTTGCTTTAAGCCATACAAGGATTTCTTCAACTGATATACTTTGGTTGGCTGCTCTTGGACTTCAAATCCAGGTGGCTGATCGACATAAAATTCTTCTTCTAAGAAACCATCTAGGAATGCTAACTTGACATCCATCTAGTATACTTGTCATTTGTGTTGGGCTGCTATGGCCAATAAAGTCCTTACAGTGTCTAATCTTTCTACTAGAGCAAAATTTTCACCATAATCAGTACCAGGTTGTTGTGAGAATCCTTTGGCAACAAGTCTTGCCTTGTGTTTTTTGATCTGCCCTTTTTCATTTAGTTTAGTTTTGTAAACCCACTTGAAATCAATACTCCTCTTGTGTCTTGGAAAATCAACAAGATCCCATGTCTTGTTCTTCTCAATGGAGTCAATTTCTTGGTTCATGGCTTGAACCCAATGTGGCTCCTTAGTTGCTTCCTTAAAAGATGTAGGTTGACATGACATTAAAGCAAAAAGGTTGTGTTGTTCAAAGTCATCCAACTGCTGATGGATTTCTCTCAAACTTTGAGTTCTTTGATTTTGTGGTTCAGAGAATAATTCTTTGGTGGAAGTTGAGGTATCCTAAGAATTTTCAAGTTGTCTTTGTACTTGCAATCTTGGAAGAATAGTTTGAGGTACTTGTTGTCCTGAATTTTCTGCGTTTTCAGAACTTGGCAGCAATGGATTTTGGCTGTCCATTTGCTGATTTTCTGAATCATTCTAGAATTGATTTTCCAGAAATTTTACATCTCTGCCGAGAATTAGTTTCTTGGTGATTGGATTGTAAATCCTGTAAGCTTTATATGTTTCACTATATCCAGTGAAAATACATTTCTCACTTTTGTCATCAAGTTTCTTCCTTAATTCGGAAGGTATGTGAGCGTATGCTATGCATCTGAATGTCCTTAGATGTGCAACATTGAGCTTTGTCCCACTCAATGATTCTTGGGGAACATTCATATTTAGACTTGTGGTTGGAGATCTATTCAGGAGATGAACTGAGCATGCTACTACTTCAACCCAAAAAATATTTGACAAACTTTTCTCTTTAAGAAGTGTTCTTGCCATATTCATTATTGTCTGATTTTTCCTTTCAGCCACTCCATTCTGTTGTGGAGTATACCTGGCTATTGTTTGCATGATAATGCCTTGTGATTTGCAGAAATTTGCAAATTCTCTGGAGTTGTATTCTCCTCCTCCATTTGACCTGAGTGCTTTGATATATTTGCCACTCTATTTTTTAGCTTCTGCTTTGAATTCTTTGAATTTTTCAAAAGTTTCAGACTTGTGTCTGAGAAAATAGATCCATATTTTTTTGCTAAAATCATCAATAAACGTTAGAAAATAAAAGCTACTACCTATGGACTATGTTTGCATTGGTCCACATAGGTCAATGTGAACAAGCTCAAGATGTTTTTTGGCTTGATTGGAAGACTGTGGAAAACTGGTCCTCTTATGTTTTCCAAGTATGCAAGACTCACATGGGGGAATTTGTTCTTTAAAGATAGGAATACCTTTGACCATGGAGTTCTTCTTCTAAAGACTTAGACTCTGAAATGGTAGACATCCAAATATTGTATGCCAAACCATAGTTTCATTCAGGGTGGATGCACTTTGTGCATATGGTTGACTCAGATTTGCAGTACTGAGGGTAAGGGGAAACATCCTATTCAGAGTTATATGGATTTCAGAAATCAATTTTCTGCTAGGCTTTTTGTCATATATTTTGCATGATGCTCCCTCAAAAGGTACCTTATAGCCATGTTCAATGAGTTGTCCTACACTTAGAAAATTATGTTTCAGATCTGGAACATGATAGACAGTGTTTATGTCTTTCTTTACATTCTGTTTAGTAAGAATAGGAACAGTTTCTTTTCCTTGAACTTTGACTAGGTAATCATTTACAAGTGTAATATCAGATGAGAGTGAAGAATCAATGCAGAAAAGTAAATCTTTGTTACCTGTCATGTGATTGTTGCATCCACTATCCAGCAACTAGAGATCTTTAGGTTGTTGTTCAGTCTTGTGGCATGAAAGAAACATACCTCCTGAGTTTTCTCCCATGTGATTTGACACATGTGCTCTGCCTGAGAGTTGATCTGCTTGC
>JZKD02S0585705.1:108344-124781 GCA_000966675.3 Picea glauca
GTCTGGTCTCATGTGTCACCAGAGAACCAATTAGTTCATCTGTTGAAAAACATGACAGATCCTTGGATTCAAGGATTGCTGTTACAACCATTTCGAATTTCTTTGGTAAACTTCTAAGGATTTTCTCAACAATTTGTTGATCAGTGATGGTTTCACCAGTCAATTTGATCTGGTTCACGATGCCCATGACTCTGGTCATGAACTGATCGACATTTTCGGACTCTGTCATCCTTAGAGTCTTGAATTGCGTTCTCAAGGTCGGCATTTTAACTGTTTTGACCCTGTCATTTCCTTGGTAGGAAGATTTAAGGATGTCCCAGGCCTGTTTTGAAGTACCAGTGCCTGTGATTTTTGAGAAAATCGAGTCATCCACAGAATTTTGAATCCAAAATTTAGCTTTATTTTCTCTGTTTCTTTGCATTGCCTGAGCAATTTTCTGCTGATTAGTCATGGTGGATAGGTCTGCTAGATCTGGTTCCACATATCCATGATCCACTGGATCCCATCACTCTTGTGATCGCAAGAAGGATCTCATCCAAAGAGACCAGAACTCATAGTTCTTTCCAAGAAGAATCGGACCCTGAGTTGGTCCTAAATTGCTAGACGTCGCCATCTTTTAAAGAATTCAGCAAAACAAAAAAAAAATTCTTACTTACCTGTCTCCTGTGTGTAATTTGCAGTGGCTTCAAAACTCTGCGATTCGAGATTTCACAAGTTTTGACTTCGCGGTTTTTGGCTTCGCGATTCTATCTTCGGGACTTCATTATACGAGTCCTCTGATCTCTTGTCACTCCAACCTCTAATCGCTGAAACGCCGAAGAGGGCTTAGTGGCCTTAGATTGGTCCTTTGTCTCCGAACAATGTGACCACATGCCTAAAGGTTTAAAGCATTGTTGGCTTTTCACGAATCGGAGAATAGCGATGCCTTTGCCGGTTCTCTGTCCCTCAAATCACTGAAATCCGAAGTATCCTGGCGCTTATTCAAACACATTTTTGGAATTTCGCATTTCGGGACTTCGACGGTTTTGTTGCGACGATCCTGGGTCCTTTGGACTCCCGGTATGCGAAATGCCAAAATTTTGCCTTTGGACAATTTCAACGGTCCATATCTTCGTGTGATCTGATGGTCTAGATCCTTTTGGGATTTCAGGATTCTAGGTTTCGCGACTTCGCAAACCCTGTTAGCGAGCTCTTCTGACTCCTCGATTACCCGATCTTCGATTTACCGAAATGCCGAATTGGCTTCGAGGATCAACGATCCTCGTTGACTTGAGATCAACGATCCTTGTTGACTTGAGATCAACGACTCATATTATTTCGGACATTTGCGTATCGGTATTTCATGACTCTTGAGTTCGCAATTTCGAGTTTCGGCACTTCCTGTTTCCCTATGTCGAGAACCTCTGGCTTCTCGATCCCTGATATCTGAAATGTTGATGGCCCTTTCCTTTGAGGACTTTACCTAAAGGCCTAAATTGTTTCCATGCATCCCCTTAAGATAGACGATCCTTGTCGTTTCGCGATTTCGTGACTTGCAACTCCAAATCCTCTGTCAAGTTGAAACCCCGGTAGCTGAGATGCCGACGATTTCCTCGATCTCCACCACGTGTCCGACCGAATGGAAGACTGTGATACTTTTAGGATTTCAGGACTTTCATTGTGGAGTGTCGTGGCATTTCGTCAACAAGACCTTCGATATCCCGAACTCCGAAATGCTGAAATGATGGCACTTGGATCTGCTTCCACTTGTCCTCTGAGATGGACGACTCACAATCCTCTTGGGATTTCGTGATACATGATGTCGGAATTTCACGTATTGGGGTTTTGGAGAGGTGTCTCCTTCACTCATCCAACTCCCGATCCCCGATTTTGCGATCGGATGAGATCAACGGCTCATGATCTATCTCGATCCAACGGTCCAGAATAACTTGTGATTTCGCAATTCGCGAATTCTGACAACTAACTTCTGACCTTTACACCTTCCGAGTCAGAGAAATGCCGAGATCTCACCACATGTCTCTTGATGGACGGTCCAGATGATTTTGGGATTTTGTGACTTCACAAGTCAAAATTTCTCCTGTGCGCTCCAGAGGACTAAAACTCGTGCACTTTCTCGTGGATCCAACAACTGTCGGTCCTCTGCACAAGATCTAATGGCTGAAATTCTTTCACCTTTTTCGCGATCTCCTCATCCCTTCTGAACTGGATTTCCACCTCAGATATTTTTGAAGGATGGATCTTACTATTGCGTTCACTATTTTTTACTCCTCTGACGCGATCTTTGCTGTGTTTGAAGGAATTTTCTCCTACGGAAGAAAAATTCATGATTCTTTCAAATATTTGAAAGAATTTCATGAGTTCTTTGAAGCTTAGCGTTGTCTATTGCAATCTTTGACGGATTTGAGAGAATTCTCGTAAATCTTTAAATGATTATGCCTTCTGCAGGAATCTTGAACAAATCTGAATGAATTCTTCGAGTTCTTCAAATGTTCCTGCGTCCTTCATCTCTTCTTCGTGAATCTTTTACGAATTTGAAAGTTTTGCAAGAATATTTATTGTTTCTCCATCTCCAGTCTTCACTTCCTCAAGGTTTTGAGCATATAGCACTCTGCTTCCTCGCGTGAGCTTCCTGCGAGGATCTTTTGAGAGTATGAACAGACATCTTTCCAATCCTTGTGAAAAAGACTGTGACGCGTGCTCTCAAGATCCGTGTAAGCTCTGTGCTATTTGAGGATCGTGTTGCTCTCTAGCCTGTGTGAAGAGGCTTATTGTTGAAGCTCTGATACCATGATAAATTGTGAAGCAAGAAATGCAAAGAGAAAGAATAGAACAGAAAATAGTATATTAGAATATAAGAAGAAGAGTACCAAGCGAGTACATGAAGAAGATTATGAAAAAGTACTATGCAAAGGGAAGGCTCAAGAAAAACAAGAATAGAAATTATAGATGGCTAGGACAACTGGCAGTGTACAGTCATCCTGTTGAGGTTACATTATATTTAACAAATTTATACTTGTTTTATAGGGTCACCAATGTTAATATGTTCTAGGGATTCAAAAATGTTGTCCAACTATATTTTTCGCTTCTGTAAATGAAGTTGGATGACAGTTGGTTAGAAGGATCAGAATGTCGAACTTCCAAGTAAGTGGTGGTTTTGATGGTTTCATTGAATGTGGAATTGAGTTGATCATCCTACTATCAGTGGATGGTATAATTCTTTATTACTGAAGGTACCTAGAAATTCACATCACCTTGATCAATATGATTCAATGACCTTTGTTGAAATCTGTTGTCATTGATGGCTCATACTTAGTAAGAATAGTGTGGAAATTAGTGTTCATATGTGATTCTTATTTGTTTGGGGCATTGGGGATGTTTTATATGAACCTTGGATTGATATTCCTTTGTAGGTTATTTTATTGGAGGGGCCCCTAGTAGGTCGCAAGGTGGCCCCATCCTTATTCCTTCGATCAGTTGCCACCCCACATGCTCGGTATCGGGCTCTTCTAGATTTTGTAGTATCCATTGATGAAAGAGCTCATTAATGCTTGTATCTATATAGTTTGTGATGCAGGAGCATCCCTCACGTCAAACGAGCCAGCGCGGAAGCAGAAGACAGCTGGAAGGCGTCCAACACAAATTTTGAAATACCTTGAAACTGTTGCGCAGACATTAATGTGATAATTTAATGAGGCACATTTTTGTATGTAATGGACCTTGAGTGGATAGCTCTCATCCTTAAGTAGATAGGAGGAATTTAATATAGTTAATGCAGGTAGATAAGATTTTTAATTCTTAGATTAGACAGTTTTAGAAGGAGGGAAAACAGATATAGACACCCTCATTGTACATTATAACATATGCATGAGAGTTGAAGCAGGAAGAGCACAGGAGAATAGCAAAGAGCGGTAGAAGAACATCCATGTATAGATCTTGAATTAATAGAAGAAGTTGATTCAAATCCATGGTTTTGTGTCTTTTCTCTATGTGTTGATGTTAAATGATGTGCTCATGAGTGGTTCTTTTCCTGTTATGCATTTGCTTTATTGCTGTGTATGTGATTTCATGTTGAGTTTGAAATCTGAGAGGAAGAAGGAATGAGTTTCAATTGTTTCTCTATTTGAGCCAGAGAATTCCTGAAAGGAGTGCAGTCGAATTGTTCGCAAGGAGTGCATTGACGGAGGCTCAGGTAGTCTAACTATTGTCCTCGTTCACCCATAAGTGAAATTGGGTTGTAAGAGCCGTGCAAGGAGTGTGCAGGCCAAGGAAGAGTCTCAGGGTTACAAACCTAAGAGAAGGAATTAGGACTATTGTTGCAAACGGGAGCAGAGTCGAGGAGCTTCAATACATAGACGCGGTTGAAGATTTGCCACAAGGAGTGCATGCAAAGGGGTTTCCTTTCTGAAGACCAAGAGCTATGGGAAAAGCTCAGGAAGGATAGGCCTTTGAGTTTTTCTGAGAACAGTGAGGACAAGTTGTGACTTGAAGTTCGAGGGAGTGTCGAAAGTTTGCGAGCAGGTGAACGATTTCTGTGGAAATCATCAAAGGGAAGAGACGAACGGTCAGGACCTTGTGTGGAGGATTTGCAAAATCCTGTCAGCCATTGGATTGATCAAAGGAGTGAGGAGGTTACGGTCACACCAGAGGATTAAGCTCAGGAGGATCGTGAGCCGTAGGATCTCAAAGGGTGGACACGTGTCGCGTGGCCATCCATAATCGGAGATTCAGCCATCGACATTCACATAAGTGAGTATTTTTTGCCTTTGCATTCGACGAAGTTCGTAGGTCGATCTGGACCGTTCATTAGTTTAGGACGTGTGTCTTGGATTGGGAGAAAGATGGGAATCGGTCTTTCATGAATCCCGGAGACAAGGAAAATAGTACATCAGGAATCGCGAAATCGCGAACCGCGATATCTTGATGGATACGAGAGGAGCGTGGCCACAGGTGTCAGAGGAGTGGACAGGTGGCACACCACATCAGCTTTTCACAGGTTGAAGTGCCAAAGAAATATCGACATCAGGATTCGCGATCCCGTGAAGTCCAAAATCATGACGAGGTGACGGGATCGTTGAAAAGTCAACTCGCGAGCACATCAGGGTTCGGAGGATCGGGGAACATGAGGATAAAGTGGCCATAGATTTCGATTTCGCGAAGTCCGATTTCCCAATAGAAGAAAGGGAGATCAAGCGAGAGTGTTGTTGTGGGTGAAATTTTCCCGATAGGGAAATAGAAGAACATTTGATTTCTTTGGGCAGGGAGGAGAAGAGTATCCTATGAGTGGACGTGAATTGAGGAGCACGTCTGGCGTCAGAGTGGTATCAGAGCCCAGAAAGACTCTTTGCTTTCTGTAGCAGGGAGAAGGAAATTCATTATGCCGTCGAGAAGAGATAGACATTCACCTGATCTAGAGGATAGGGAGATGTCGTGATGAAGGGGCAGGCAGATGGCAGATCCAACCATAGAGAGACAAATGCGTGATCTCCGAGACAAACTCGAAGACATGGAGACAACGCAAAGACGCACAGCCAGTGTAGGGGATCTAAGTGATTCCGACAATGAAGTTGAGGCTGAACATTAGGAAGAAGTTGCAGCCGAGGATGCAGCCAATGAATGCCTAATTAAAGCTATTTCACGGATGGGTGCAAAGGAGAAGATGGACATTCCAGTTTATGAAGTGAATTTGGATGCGGAAGAGCTTTTAGATTGGATTAGAGCTCTGGATACATAATTTGATTATGAAGATGTCGAACAGAATAAGAAAGTCAGGCATGTTGTCATGAGATTGAAGGGACACACAACATTATGGTGGGATGAGCTACAAGCAGATAGACGCTGCAAGGGCAAGCCGAAAATTAAAAATTGGGATCGAATGATTGCAAAGATGAAGGCAAAGTTCATCCCTAGAGATTATCAAATCACTTTGTTCAGGAGGATGCAGAACCTGAGACAGAAGCTGATGACAGTGAAAGAATACATGGAGGAATTCTATCAACTGAACATCAGGGCAGGTCATCAGGAGAGAGATGATAAGAAAGTTGCCAGGTACATGAATGGCCTGAGATACGATATCCAAGACGAGATGAGCATGGTAACCATCCGAATGGTGGAGGATGCTTATCAAATGGCTTTGAAAGCTGAAGAGAAGCTAAGCCGTAAGCATGGTCAACGAGGCCGAGGCAGGAGTCATCCCAAAGGAAAATTGGTTGCCCAAGATAAATACCAGAAGCCCAAGGACGACTGGAAAAGGCCTCAGACTAGAACCGAGAGGGGTGGAAGTTCACAACGAGGCCAACATGTTGAACTGAGAGAACAACATACAGAGCATAGTGAAGGATATGCTGATAATAACATGTTCCCTCGTACCAGAGGTAGAGGAAGAGGAAGAGGTGGAGTAATCATATGCTTCACATGTGGAAAAAATGGGCACAAGTCATTCGAATGTCCAGATAAAAAGAAGGATGGAGGAGAGGCTCACATCGCTGAGGCACAGAGGCGTGATTTTGAGGCAGAGGATGCAGAAGGCAGAAGGTCATTGATGATGCATAAAGTTCTGTTAACACCCGAGAAGGAGGTGGAGGACTCAGCTTAAAGAACCAGACTTTTTAGAACTGCCTGCAAAACCAAGGACAAGGTATGCAAGCTTATCGTGGACAGCGGTAGCATAGATAATCTCGTGTCGACCAAGATGGTAGATAACCTGGAGCTAGAGACGATTGATCACCCGAGTCCATACAGAGTTTTGTGGCTACAAAAAGGACACCAGGTAAATGTCACTAAACAGTGTTTAGTTGAATTCAAAATAGGAAGGTATAATGATAAGATCTTATATGATATCATTCCTATGGATGTATGTCATCTATTGCTGGGTAGACCATGGAAATATGACAGAAATGTGATTCATGATAGGAAGATGAATACATACACCCTAGAGAAGAACGGGAGGACACACATGTTGCTTCCGATAAAAGATAAGGAGGTAAAACCAGAAGGAAAAAATACAATACTTCTCATGATTGGGAAGGAACTTCTTACGGAGGTGAAGAAGAAAGAATATCCACAATTCTTTGTGGTCAGGAAACCAAGGATCATTTTGACTAGCACAAGAGTAGATGATTTTCCAAGAGAAATTCAGGAACTGCTGGAAGAGTTCGTTGACATTATAGTGGACGAACTACCTCGTTCGTTGCCACTGATGAGGAGTGTGAGTCATCATATCGACCTCATATCAAGAGCTAGTTTTCCGAATAAAGCCACGTACAGGTTGACGTCGCAAGAAAATGAAGAGGTCAAGAAGCAGGTCCAAGAGCTGCTAGACAAAGGATTGGTCAGGGAAAGTTTGAGCCTGTGTGTTGTTCAGACGGTACTAAGTCCGAAGAAAGATGGAGGTTGGAGAATGTGTACTAACTCAAGAGCCATCAATAAGATAACCATCAGGTACAGGTTTCCATTGCCAGGAATGGATGATCTGATGGATTGCTTGAGCGAAGCAAGGTACTTTTCAAAGATTGATTTGAAAAGAGGATATCACCAGATTCGCATGAGGGAAGGCGATGAGTGGAAGACAGCATTCAAAACAAATGAAGGGCTGTATGAATGGCTTGTTATGCCGTTTGGCTTAACAAATGTGCCAAGTACCTTTATGAGGTTGATGAACGAAGTCCTCAGGGAGTTCATTGAGAAATTTTTCATCCTATACTTGGATGACATATTGGTTTATAGTAAATCAGTGGCATACCACTTGAAGCATTTGGCTACAGTGATGCAGAAACTACAACAGGAGAAGCTATTGATAAACATGAAGAAGTCCTCATCCATGAAGAAAGAACTCATTTATTTGGGATTTGTTATTTCATAAAATGAGTTGAGGATGGATCTGGATAAGGTGAAAGTGATCAAGAATTGGCCATCACCGAGGAATGTATTCGAGGTGAGAAGTTTTCATGGTTTGGCTAGTTTCTACCGAAAATTCATCAGGAATTTCAGTGGAATTAGCGCAGCGATGATGGATATAGTCAAGAAAAGACATAAATCTTTTCACTGGACCAAAGAGGCTAAGAAAAGTTTCAAATTGTTGAAAAGGAATATCACGGAACGACCGGTTTTGGTGTTACCGGATTTCCAGAAGATATTTCAAGTGAAATGTGATGCAAGCGGGTTTGCCATAGGAGTGGTCTTGAGTCAGGAGGACAGAACGATTGCATATTTCAGTGAGAAGTTGAATGAGGCAAAAGAAAAGTACTCCACGTATGATAAGGAATTCTATGCCATCATACATGCATTGAAAAAATGGAGGCACTATTTGATTCCAAAGGAATTTGTTTTATATAGTGATAACCATGCCTTACAATTTGTGACTCAATAGGAGAAGTTGAATCAGAGGCATGTTAAGTGGGTTGAATACATGCAGAATTTCACTTTTGTAATTAAGCATATTTTGGGTACTGCTAACAAAGTGGTTGATGCTTTGAGCAGGAAATGTTTGCTGATGCAGGAATACAGAGTCAAAACGTGGGGTTTTGATGATCTCAGTGACATATATGCAGATGATCCAGATTTTAAGGAAGCATATGAAGCAGCTAAGAATCCAGTTCTGAGAGATAGAAGCCCTTGGACAGACTAAATGATCCAAGAAGGATTATTGTTCAGAGGCAATCAATTGTGCATTCCAAATTGCTCCATGAGGGAGAATCTGCTGAAGGAGAAACACAATGGAGGCTTGGCAAGACATTTTGGTCATGAAAAGACATTTGCAAAGTTGAGCGAGTCATACTTTTGGCCAGGGATGAAATCAGAGGTCAAGCGGTTTGTAGACAGATGCAAAATTTGCTAGCATTCAAAAGGAAGAAAGAAGAATGCAGGATTCTATCAACCATTACCCATACCCGAGAGGCTGTGGGATGAAATCAACATGGATTTCGTACTGGGATTGCCAAGGATGCAAAGAGGATTTGATTCAGTCTTTGTGGTAGTGGATAGGTTTTCCAAGATGGCCCATTTTATCCCATGACAGAAAACTAGTGATGCGACTCACATCGCAAATCTGTTCTTCAAAGAGGTCGTTCGACTTCACGGCTTACCCAGAAGTATAATTTTGGATAGAGATACAAAGTTCATGGGAAATTTTTGGAGGACACTGTGGAAAAAGATGGGGACTAACTTGTTGTTTAGTTTAGCTTATCATCCTCAGACGGATGGGCAGACATAAGTGGTGAACAGAAGTCTAGGAGACTTGCTGAGAAGCTTGGTGACAGAGCACCACAGCCAGTGGGATAGTATATTGCTGGAGGCAGAGTTCACATATAATGACTCAGTGAACAGGAGCACAGGCCAAAGTCCATTTCAGATAGTGTATTGCATGCAGCCGAGAGGAGTTTATGAATTAAGGGATGTGGAAAAAACTGCGACTAGGAGCGCAAGTGCCAAAGAGTTCGTAGAGGCGATGAAAGAACATCACGACCAGGTGAAGAAACAACTGCTAGATTCAAGTCATGAATATAAGCGCAGAGCTGACCAGCAGAATAGAAAACTTCAGTTTGAGGTTGGTGAATTAGTTCTGGCACACTTGAGAAGAGAAAGGTTCCCGAGAGGAACATACAATAAACTGAAGATGAAGAAAATCGGACCCTGCAAGGTCTTGAAGAAGTTTGGGGAAAATGATTATGAGATCAAGTTACCGGATGGGATCGGAATATCTTCGATATTCAATGTCGCAGATTTATTCCCATATAGGGCTGGAGAAGCAGAGACTGGGACTGTGCAGCCAATGATCCAGTGGATGAAGTAGATGTCGATTGCAGAGAAGCTGCATATGGAATTTATACTGGACAAGAGAGTCAGTAAGAAGACCAGGTGGAAAGAATACTCGGAGTATCTGGTCAAATGGAAGGGCCATCCAGTGGAAGATGCCAGTTGGGAGAATGAAGCAGAGATACAGAAGCATGGATATACTGTGCAGGAGCTCATGGATAGGAGCCCATGAAATTTTTCAAGCACGGGAGTATGATGTAGGAGCATCCCTCATGTCAAGCGAGCTAGCGCGGAAGCAAAAGACAGCTGGAAGGCGTCCAACACAAATTTTGAAACACCTTGAAACTGTTGCGCAGACATTAATGTGATAATTTAGTGAGGCACATTTTTGTATGTAATGGACCTTGAGTGGATAGCTCTCGTCCTTAAGTAGATAGGAGGCATTTAATATAGTTAATGCAGGTAGATAGGATTTTTAATTCTTAGATTAGACAGTTTTAGAAGGAGGGAAAACAGATATAGACACCCTCATTGTACATTGTAACATATGCATGAGAGTTGAAGCAGGAAGAGCACAGGAGAATAGCAAAGAGCGGTAGAAGAACATCCATGTATAGATCTTGAATTAATAGAAGAAGTTGATTCAAATCCATGGTTTTGTGTCTTTTCTCTATGTGTTGATGTTAAATGATGTGCTCATGAGTGGTTGTTTTCCTGTTATGCATTTGCTTTATTGCTGTGTATGTGATTTCATGTTGAGCTTGAAATCTGAGAGGAAGAAGGAATGAGTTTCAATTGTTTCTCTATTTGAGCCACAGAATTCCTGCAAGGAGTGCAGTCGAATTGTCCGTAAGGAGTGCATTGACGGAGGCTCAGGTAGTCTAACTATTGTCCTCGTTCACCCAGAAGTGAAATTGGGTTGTAAGAGCCACGCAAGGAGTGTGCAGGCCAAGGAAGAGTCTCAGGGTTACGAACCTAAGAGAAGGAAATAGGACTGCTACTGCAGGCAAGAGCAGAGTCGAGGAGCTTCAATACATAGACACGGTTGAAGATTTGGCGCAAGGAGTGTGTGAAAAGGGGTTTCCTTTCTGAAGACCAAAAGCTGTGGGAAAAGCTCAGGAAGGATAGGCCTTTGAGTTTGTTGGATAACAATGAGGAAAAGTTGTGACTTGAAGTTCAAGGGAGCATCGCAAGTTTGCGAGCAGGTGAATGAGTTCCGTGGAAATCATCAAAGGGAAGAGATGGACAGTCAGGATCTTGTGTGGAGGATTTGCAAAATCTCGTCAGCCGTTCGATCGATCAAAGGAGTGAGGAGGTTACAATCACACCAGAGTATTAAGCTCAGGAGGATCGTGAGCCGCAGGATCTCAAAGGGGGGACACGTGTTGCGTGGCCATCCATAATCGTAGATTCAGCCATCGGCATTCACATAAGTGAGTATTTTTGGCCTTTGCATTCTGTGAAGTCTGTAGGTCAATCTGGACCGTTCATTTATCCGGGATGCATGTCTTGGATCGGGAGAAAGACGGGAATCGGTCTTTCATGAATCCCATAGACAAGGAAAACAATGCATCAGGAATCGCGAAATCGCGAACCGCGATATCCAGATGGATACGAGAGGAGCGTGGCCACAGGTGTCAGAGGAGTGGACAGGTGGCACACCACATTGGGTTTTCTCAGGTTGAAGTGCCAAAGAAATATCGACATTAGGATTCGCGATCCTGCGAAGTTCGAAATCCCGACAAGGTGACGGGATCGTTGAAAAGTCAACTCGCGAGCACATCGGGGTTCAGAGGATCGGGGAACATGAGGATAAAGTGGCCATACATTTCGATTTTGTGAAGTCCGATTTCCTGATAGAAGAAAGGGAGATCGAGAAAGAGTGTTGTTGGGGATGAAATTTTCCCGATAGGGAAATAGAAGAACATTTGAGTTATTCAGGTTGGGAGGAGAAGATGATCCTGTGAGTGGGCATGCACTGAGGAACGTGTCTGGCGTCAGTTTTCTATATGCATGGGGTTGGGGAAAGACGATGGGATTTATTTGAATTATTCTTTGAGGTTTATGACTTTGGAAGTTGTTTCTAGAGTAGGTGCAAGCGGTTTCCATGTTAGTTCAAAAAAAAAAAAATTGGTACTAGTGGTAGAGGGGGTGGATGTGGGTGATCACATAAGAGTTTTAAATATTTACAGTGTGCCCCATTCCATTTCTTGGCTAACTGTTCCCTCACACAATGATATGTTATGTAAGATACATTTTTCCTAAATCTAAATAGTTCATGCATATCCACTTATGTGGTAACCTATTCCCGATAGGATTGGCAGTGCACATCCCACAACTACTAAGGAATTCCTATAAGAAATGTGTCAAGCACACAAGGTATTTAGTACTTGAGAATGTATTGTATCCACGAAATAAAGCTTTCAACCAATTCAGATCCATCGTATCGATATGAGTCAAATTATTCCTCGACCAATTCAGATCCATCGTATCGATATGAGTCAAATTATTCCTCGCTCTCTTCTGTAGAGATATACACACACCTCCTTATCGATACTTCATAGAGATTATTTTTCCACCTGTTATCACTCTATAATTTTCTTAGTTGCAAAAAAAAATAGCATAGGTAACGACAAACCTACTTTCAGAATGGAAGCTAGCCTTCTTCCAGTCCAAAGACAACTCTCTCCTATAAGTTTTTCAATCAGTACAATGGCTAGCTTCTATGAAAATAAAAGAGTATGAAATGGTAAGTAGGGATGAGAGGAATATCTATTGGGAATGGAGTCATAAGGGTGATCAAATCCAGGTTTTCATAACTTGGAAAAAAACTTTTAATCTCAGAGGCCAGACATCCAACTATTTTTAGACATAAAATCTGAAAAGATGGATAGATGAAAAATAAAACATTCAAATTCAAACAGAGCATCCATCTTAGATGAATTCTGCATAAACTTGTCGGTGTGAAAATGAATATTTGAAACAAGATAGATACAAAACATATAAAAATGATTTTTGCATCAATACTTTCTCATTCAAACATAGAAGAATATAGTTAATGACAACAAAGAAAGAAAATATACACTAGGAGCACAAACTACAATAGATGAACATAGGAATCTCTGAGCAAAATCTTCAGCAAAACCTTCAAACACTTGTCTTCAAACCTTTCATTAATATTCAAAAAATATTACAAAACCAACAATATTCTTACTCCACTCTTGAACCAGCCCTTCATACATTCCATATTACAAAATATATAACCCTAACCTTAACTTTCAACCTCCATGACTTGATACCAATTGATTTCTTATTATTAGATTAAGTTACAACCACATGAAAACAACCCCCTAAACTGACTATTGAAATATAGGCTTCATTTTTCGATTTAATAATTGCATGCTAATCTGACTCAAAATACATCAATTTATGATAAAGAAACTAATTTATTGAGTTATCATGTCAATTGGTCCCTTTTGCTACTAAGATGTTGTCAAAGACATACAAGTTTCAAGACTGATACTAGTAACTACCTTATAATGACTACATTAGAGCTCTCACCATAATGTTCATTTTTCTCCTCTATTTCATTCACAATGAAACTTACTACATGCAGAACCATCTTTTTTCTTATAACTTACATTTCCTAGCCCTGCGATTCTTTTTATGAACAATTGTTGATCTCCAGAATCGAATGTGCTTGAGAAAGAAAACCTTTGGCTCAATGTACCATGAATGGATGATCCACAACTTCGAGAAGATAATTCCATTTGGGAGAGGGATGCATAAACATTTTTTTTGGTTTATAACCCTTGACTTAACAAACACAGATACTAATATTGTGTAGGTAAAAACATTGGTCTCCACTCCTCGATGGCCTTCTTCTATCATTGGTGAAATTGTAGGGGATAATATTTCATGATGACCCTATTCGATGTATATAATTGAATGCTCATTGGTTTTGGAATTTGGCGCTTCTCTTATTGACTACGTGTCTATCCAGTTTACATAGCAATGTTCTCCACACCCAAATTTGCTAACACTTAATTTTCTATCTATGGAGACACTTTGATAACAGCTAGCGAAAATTTTACCATTCAAAGATCATTGTTATCTGGAAATGCCACTTGGAAAGCCTACCTTAACACCATCTGGAATTTTTTTTTCATATTGGTAGCTTGATAGCGATGATGTTCATGTGATCTTAGACACTCACAAATAGCAGAGGGTCGCACGATCTCACTTGTTCAATAGGAAGGCTTGAAACTATGTTTTCACTGCATGTTTTTATTTTTTCATCATGGGGAATAATCCCACTTGCAAAAAAATGTGAAATGTTTTTTATTTTATATACCCAAGCTCTTTGATGATAACCCGATGCGTTTTGCACAATAGTAGTGCCTATTGTGAGATCTTCCTTCCTCGTGGCTTATGGGCTTGGCGCTTGGGTCTTATTGTATTGTACCTTGTTGTCGGGATATTTTTTCGACTTGGGGACTTTGAACTTGCTCCATAGCTCCGAGAGCAAACTAGATTTGAAAAAGACAATTTTTATTTGCTCAAACCCGTAACTTTTGCTCAACATTTTCATATTTTTTTGTCATTGATGAAACTGGAATTGATGTTGGTTTTTTTGGCGCATGGAGTCATAAGGGAAATCAAATAAAGATTTCCATAACTTGGCAAAAAACTTTTAATCTCAGAGGGAAGACAACCAACTATTGCAAGACATAAAATATGAGAAGATGGATAAATGAAAAATAAAACATTCAAAGTGATAGAGAGCATCCATCTTAGATGAATTTTGCATAAATTTATTATTCTGAAAATGAATATTTAAAACTGGATATATATAGAGCATATGAAAATGATTTCTGCATCAATACTTTCTAATTCAATCATAGAAGAATATAGTTAATGAAAACAAAGAAAAAGAACACATACACTAGGAGCAAATACTACAACAGCTAAATAAAGGAATTTCTTTGCAAAAGCTTCAAACATTTATCTTCAAACCTTTCATTAATAATCAGAAAATATTACAAAACGAGCAATCTTATGAATCAATTCTCGAACCAACAATTCATGCAGTCCAGATTACAAATTATATAACCCACACCTTACCTTTCTGCCTCCATGACTCGATACCACCTAATTTCCTATTATTAGAGTAAGTTACAACCACATGAAAACAACCCCCTAAACTGACTGCTGAAAGACAAGATTCAATTTTTTATTTAATAATTACATGCTAATCCGACTCAAAATACATCAATTTATGATAAAACAACTAATTTCTCAAGTCATCATGTCAACTGGTCACTTTTTCTCCAGTTGGAAGTTGAATGGATGCTAACTTGGAGGATTGGTGTACTTTCACAACGTTGAGAGAAGGTTGGTTTCAACCCTACACCTACGGCACTTTTGCAACGAGTGCAAAACTCTATTTTTAATTATGTCAAATATCACGAAGGAAGAAAAGTTATTGTGTTGTCTGTTAGAGAATAATGGAGAATCAGATAATATTGTTACAAGCAGATTCGCGAGCGGTTCAGATCCATTTATATCGGAGTCTGTTAAACCTGCTCCTCTGCTATTTATATATGTAATATTCTTCAATGATATAATACAGTTACATTATCTGTTTGTGTGTTTAATGGCTGCTCTTCCAATTCCTATTATGGTATCAGAGCCTGGCTGGGGTTAATCCCTCACGGGAATACCCAGAAAGATGCGTGAGAATATAATAGATAGTTTGCTACTGTGTGTGCTTGGATTGACGTAGAATCGCTGAATTAAAATCGTTGCTGCCAAGCTGTCGCCAAGCCGACTGGAGGAAGATCCGCTTGCTGCTAGCAATATCCGCCATCGTTGCAGTTCTGCTCGTGCCAACCTACATATTCGCAACCCCCTTCTGAAGTTGATGGGTCAGTCAGATGACATTGCTGAATTATCCGGAGAGGTTTCAATCTAGTTCATTCCTCAACACATGGTGCTTTGGAACATCACTAGAGATGACTACGCCCAGTTCTCATTTCCTCATACGTGGGCTCTGTATTTCCAAGATTTTCTATTTGCCGGCTTAAAATTTCGACTCTATGCTTCCCGTTTTAGTTACTCTCTGTCCCATCGTTTTACGATGCAGCCGGACGTTTTTGACAGTGACGACGGCAACAAAGAGGATTGCGATTTCTTCATTTGGGTGGATGAAAATACGACCGCTCATCACGATATTCAGAACACCGAGGATTGTGAAAAACAGAGCGGTGGTATGATTGAGTTTGAGTTTCCTATACGATGTACTAACAGCGAGGACTCTGAGTTTGAGGATGTTTTGAAATGCGTCCATCCAAAGAAGTTTCTTTCTCGATGGGTAAATGTGAGCCTACCTTATCTATTTGAATCCCAGGAGGATCCGACTCAGTTCGTGACATCTCAGATCCATTTCTCTGTCCTCAGAATTCAGTATGAGCTGCCCTTTATCAGTATACAGGCAGCAGAAAAGTATGTGTTGTAATGGCAGCAGAATATTTAGTTATGTGTGGTGTGCTTAAAAGTTTTTATATATTTATATGTTTATGTAAAAGAAAGTAGGAACTCTTGTATCTTGATATAAGCTGGCAACCCCGGTTTCAAGAACAACTGTTCTTATTGGAAGTCACCTTGTATAATTGAATGTTGAGGACA
>JZKD02S0585705.1:145711-172273 GCA_000966675.3 Picea glauca
TAGGCATTAGAACAAAAGAGGAATTGGGTGGGGGAAATTGAATTCCGTACCAGATTTTAAGATCACTACTTTGGGATTTTGGCTCCTTCGACCGTGTTTATATAATGTAACATTAAGTGTGTTTTTATATTTAAAGCGATTCTGCGATGAATTTGATATATAGAAAAAAGCATGGCCTGACTTGGTTTTATATTTAAAGCCATTCTGCACATAGAAAAGAGCAAGGCCTGCCTTGTTTTTTCAAATAAGATATCATGAACATTTCTCTTTTTGACGTTTAGATGTTGTATTATTAGTGGTATTCCTACAATGTGACCTTTAAGATCGCCCCACTGAAAGGATTTTTTAGTGTTGGTAGATGGAAGTATTTTCAGAGCCAAACTAAAACTTAACATTTAGCACGATATGCTATTCTCTTGTTTTTATTTGGGAGATTTGGCTCCATGTGATCAATATCAATAGAGATTACATGATCAATATCACATCATATCCAAAGGGTATAGGGTATGTACATCTCGTAGACTTTAGCATTCAAATTATTGAAGTGAAAACATATAACAATCTATGTTGTAGATATGACTTATAATCATATTGTAGGATAAATAGTAATGATTGGTTTTATTAAATTTTTTATTTTTAAAATTGTTTTTTATTTTTGTTGAAAACCTAATCCCTTAGGGGTTACCAATGTGACTCAATGTATGAAGTGTCATGGAAAGTGACAGAGTGTATGAAGAGTCATGGAAAGCCCAAGAGACCTTGTACTAGAATCCAAACGTCATCTAAATGTGTATATATGTGTATCATATCCATTAATAAATAATAGTTGTATCAGTGCAATTATACTCTTAGGCCCTATGATAGTTGTCCATAGAATTTATTTATCATTTATATTACTCTGGTGTGCAAAATCATCCCTCTAAATGCCTTCATCTCTGAATATTCTCTGCATCTCCCTACCTACCAGTCTGCCTTCCTCAGTTTGTGCTAGTCTCATCCCTCTGCTAGGGTTTTTTCGTTAATCTACCTTGTGTAATCATTAGGGTTTCCTATTTGTTGTGCATAATCATTAGGTTTTCCAAGAGAAGCCAATGACTACTGCAACCTTAAGTGAAATCAGCAGTTTTATTGATTTTCAACTAGGGTTTTCTGGAATAAACTCCAACGCCATGTCAACCATGAGTTTATAGATATTCCATCGTTCAAGAAATGGAGAACATGAACAAGCCATTTAAACCATGATTTTGTAGATATTCCAGCAATGGAGAACATGAAAAACATCTTACATGAAGGATCTATGCAGGCCTATCTCTGGACTAGATAATCATTCAATTAGAATAGCATAACAATATAGCAAAAGATTAAATCACAATATCATAGAATCAAGTTTGCAATCCATGCATAAAGAAAGAAGAAATTATTATTCAGGTAGTTGCACAAAAAGGTTGTGTTCAATTGTGATCAACCTTGATCTTTATAACAATACATATCCTCATAGAACAAGCAATTAGCTACTCCTGATTGAATGCTTACAAAAATTTATTTTAGAAAACTACTCATGCATTTTACATGCATTATTTAGTGAGACAATCTATATCTAAACACAAACCGAGAGGAAAGAAAAATGAAAATAGATTGCATCATGTAAGATGATTGACAAGACTGCATCAATTACGAACCTACTCCCCCTTGATGCTGAGAGGGCTCACAATTTGATCTCAAAGTTTCAAAAATGAGACTTTAGCAACAACCTTAGTGAAAATGTCTGCAAGTTGTTCTTGAGTCTTTATATACCTTAGTTCTACCTCCTTCTTTTGCACCAAATCTCTAATGAAATGATAATTTAAATCAAAATGTTTTGTCCTTATATGATGGACTGGATTCTTGGCCAATTTGATGGCACTAGTGTTATCGCAAAATATCACTGTAGGATGAATTTGTTTCTCTCTAATTTATTCTAGAACTTTTCTAAGCCATAATGCTTGTGTACTTATTGAGGTGACTGCAACATACTCTGCTTCTGTGAATGAAAGTGCAACTATACTTTGCTTCTTTGAGCTCCAAGTAATCAAACCCGAACCAAAAGAGAAACAATGACCAGATGTAGAATTTTGGTCATCCAAACTACCTTCCCAATCAAATTCACTAAATCCAACAAGATTAAACCTTTTAGAAGTGTAGTAATGAATACCAAAATTTAGAGTTCCTCTCACATACCTCAAAATCCTCTTGGCTTCCTTCATATGTATTTTAGATGGCTGTGTCATGTATATTGAAACAAGAGAAACTGAATAAGCAATATCAGGTCTGGTGTGGGTTAGAAACATCAAACTTCCAACAATACTTTTGTATGTTTCCTCATCAACTATTTCAGCACCATTATCTATACACAACACAATTCCATGAGTAGTTGGAGTGGAGGCTGGTTTAGAATCTACCATATCAAATTTCTTCAACATATATTTTTCATACTTTGTTTAGCAAATGAAAATTTCATCCTCATTTTGATAAACCTCCATACCCAAAAAATATTGCATGAGACCCAAATATTTCATCTCAAATTCATTCATCATAGCAATTTTAAATTCATCCTTCATCTTAGAACTACTACCCATATAATAAGTCATCAACATATAGACTTACAATAATAATATCATTACCTTCTTGGTTGTAGTAAAGTGTAGGTTCACTTTTACTTCTATGGAAGCCCCTCTCCTAAAAATATCCATCAATCCTAGCATACCATGTTCTTGGTGCTTTCTTGAGGCCATACAAAACCTTCTTCAACTTGTATACTTGATGTTCTTTTCCTTGCACTTCAAAACCCTGTGGTTGTTCCACAACCACTTCTTCTTCTAAGTACCCATTCAAAAAGGCTATTTTCACATCTAATTGATGCATGCTCCATTTCTTCTGAGATGGTAATGAAATCATCATTCTAGTAGTCTCTTGTCTTGCTATTGTTTCATTTTTGCATTATTGTGTTAAGAGATGTGATTTTTGATGAAGGGGGAGTTTATGGTCATCAAAAATTACATGATGATATGTCTAAATTTGTTTTGGATAGGGATATTATTGATGATATTGATAATCAAAAGCCCACTACTATTTCAGTTCCAAGTGTTACAAATCCACCAAGTATCCCCTCATCTAATTCTTGAGTTCCAATTTCAAGCCCAACATCAAATTCAAGCTATGCAAGGAAGGTAAGAAGATTAAATGACATTTATCAAAGAAGTAAAAGTCCAACACATGAACAAAATCCAATAGGTGAGACATAAAAAATTTCTTTACCTTCCGAGACTGATTTTGAACCATCATGGTTTGAAGATGCATGTACTAATGAGGTTTGGGTGCAAGAAATGCAAGAAAAGATAGGTTCTATTCATAGGAATGATACTTGGGAGGTTACAAAAATTCCACATGACAAGAAAAAGATTTGTACCAAATGGGTCTACAAGACTAAGTACAATAGTGATGGGAGTGTTGAAAGACACAAGGCATGATTAATTGCTAAAGGCTTCACATAGAGGTATGGAATTGATTATGAAGAAACATTTGCACCAGTAACAAGACAAGAGACTGTTAGAATGGTGATTTCATTAGCAACTTAGATGGAGTCATCATATCACGTGCACTTGTGGGACATTGATTGAGAATATATATAGATGTAGCAACTGCATCACCCCAAAAATAATTGTTTTATCCCTTGGTTTGTAGCATACTTCTTGTCATTTCCACCACTGTACGATGAAAACAAGCCTAATATTAATCATTTGAAAGTCTTTGTTTGTGTATCCTATGTCCATGTAGTTGATCAAAAGAGACAAAAGTTACATCCAAAAAGTGAGTCATGCATTTTTGTTAGATATAGTGAACAAAGTAAGGCTTACAGGTTGTATAATCCCCTCACTAATAGCATTGTTGTGTCAAGAGATGTGATTTTTTATGAAGGGGGAGTTTATGGTCATAAAAAATGCCATGGTGATATGTCTAAATCTGTTTTGGATAGGGATATTATTGATGATATTGATAATGAAAAGCCCACGAATAATTCAGTTCCAAGTGCTACAAATCCACCAAGTAGCTCCTCATCTAATTCTTCAGTTCCAAGTGCAATCCCAACATCAAATTCAAGTTCTGCAAGGAAGGTAAGAAGATTAAGTTACATTTATCAAAGGAGTAAAAGTCCAGTACATGAAGAAAATCCAATAGGGGAGACAATAAATTTTTCTTTACTTTCCAAGGCTGATTTTGAACCATCATGTTCTGGATATGCATGTACTAATGAGGTTTGGGTACAAGAAATGCAAGAAGAGATAGATAGGAATGATACTTGGGAGCTTACAAAACTTCCACATGACAAAAAAAAGATTGGTACTAAATGGATCTACAAGAGTAAGTACAATAGTGATGGGCGTGTTGAAAGACACAAGGAAAGATTAGTTGATAAAGGCTTCACACAGAGGTATGGAATTGATTATGAAGAAAAATTTGCACTAGTAGCAAGACAAGAGACTGTTAGAATGATGATTTCACACCAGGGTTCATATGGAGTCATCCTATCAAGTGCACTTTTGGGACATCGATTGAGAATATATACAGATGTAGCAACTGCAAAAAATAATTGTTTAATCCCTTCGTTTCATACCAGGGTTCATATGGAGTCATCCTATCAAGTGCACTTGTGGGACATTGATTGAGAATATATACAAATGTAGCAACTGCAAAAAATAATTGTTTAATCCCTTGGTTTGTAACATACTTATTTCCATTTCCACCACTGTACGATTTTTCCTCTTTGCTACTCCATTTTGTTGAGGTGTGTAAGTGGTGGTGAGTTGTCTTTTGATGCCATTCATATCACAACTTGATTTTGCAGCCTCTTTCATTTTCCACAGGGGCTTTAAACCTATTGAATGTATCAAAGGCTTCATCCTTAGTCTTCAAAAAATAAACCCAACATTTTCATGAGTAATCATCAATAAAAGTAATAAAATATGATGACTTACCCAAAATCTTTATCTGCATAGGACCACAAGTGTCTGAGTGAACTACCTGAAGTGGATAATGGGCCCTCCATGTATTTCCTTTTGAAAATTTCTCTCTTGCATGTTTTCCTTTAGCACATCCTTCACAAATATCATTTTGTTATTAAACCTTAGGTAAACCATAAACTAATTCTTTTGATGTTAGAATCTTTAGACTATGAAAATTCAAATGTCTATAGCTGAGATGCCACAACCGACTTTTCTCTTCACATGCCATATTGGCAAGATGGTTTTTATGTTCTCCAAACATCAATGGGAACACCCTATTATTTGACATAGGCACAACTAGAACCACCCTATTGCCTCTATTCTTATCATAAACTGTACATTGTTTATTTACAAACACCAACTTATAATTTTTCTCATACAATTGGCCAACAATCAGTAAATTATTCTTTAATTGTGGAGTGTAATAAAGGCATTTAAGGCTTTTCATACCTTCTTTAGTATGGACTTCCATAGCTCCTTTTGCAGAAACCTCCAATGCTTTGTCATCACCCAGCTTGATCTTGGATTTGAAACTCTCATCCATTGTATAAAAGAGCTCCTTATTTCCTGACATGTGCTTAGAACACCCTAAATCTAAATACCAAATATCTTTAGTGACATTTTTAGCTTTGTCATAATATAAAAACAAATTGTTTGGAGAGGCTTCATCACCTTCTTGAGCATAATTAACACCTTTGTTATTATTACCTTCTTTTAATCTACAATCCCTTTCAAAGTGACCATACCTATTACAATAATAAAACTAGATATTTCTTTTTATCAAATCTTCCTCTGCCTCTTCCTCTTGAACCACCTCTTCCTCTTGGATAATTTTGATTTTGACCTCTACCTTAGATTTGGTTTCTTTTGCTGCTAGTGTTGGCATCTTCATTCTTTGTAATTTGCAATTTTGAAGAAAAATATTTCTCGCCACTTTCTCCAAATGAATCTATCAATCTTTCTTCATGAGACATAAGACATCTAACTAGGTGATCATAGTAGACAAATCATTTCTTTATTCAATGATTATGGCAACATGGTTCCACATTGGTGTTAGAGACTTTCACACAATAATCGCTTACATTTTTATCTTCTTGCATCTTCAAATTCTCTTTTCAATGTTTGTAGCTTGAAAACTTTGACTTGATCACTGCCCTGGTAAGTGGAAACAGACTTTTATCAAGAGCAATTTGAATATGAAATAAATATTGAGCATTCTTCTTTCTAGATTCCTTCTTAGCTACTCTATGATTTGCAGTAAGAATGGTCCAATCTTATGGCTCTCCATAACCCATTTCTACAATCTCCCATAGATATTTGCCTATCAAAAAGGTCACCATCTTGATGCACCAATAAGCATAATCACTTCCATTAAATTCTGGAATGGGAAAGGAATTTGAGTTTGACATGATTACCCTAAAAAAAAAACTAGCTTTGATACCAAATGAAGGATCTATGCAGGCCTATCTTTGGACTAGATAATCATTCATTTAAAATGGCATAACAATATAGCAAAAGATTAAATCACAATATCATAGAATCAGGTTTACAATCCATGCATAAAGAAAGAAGAAATTATTATTCAGGTAGTTGCACAAAAACACTTACAACAATTTATTTTAGAAAACTACTCATGCATTTTGCATGCATTATTTAGTTAGACAATCTATATCTAAACACAACAAAAAAGAAAAATGCAAATAAAATAGATTGCATCATGTCATGATTGCCAAGACTGCATCAATCACCAACATTAAAGTCGTAATCGTTTGGTAGCATGGTCGTTCATATATCTTATTGTTAAGCTTACGCTCACATTTAGCAAAAGAATTGCACGGCCGATGGCTATATCGGCCTTGGATTACTACTTGGTAGGCATGGGTTTACTCACTGGATTGTCATATCAACCATCCACAGTCCCTTCTCCTCGCTTCTGATGCCGGCGTAGTTTGTCTCGTCCACCGCTAACGCTTCTATGACTTTTTCGCTTCATTAACAAGCGAGGATAGGAGAAGAAGCTCGACCGAGGTGCTTAGGGATTTATCATTATTGGTCCATTCTCGTGCTCCAAATCTGTGGTTCACTTCAAAGTTAATTAATTTGGCCACTGAATCTTCATTACAGAATGTGCCCGAGCTCTCTGAGAAGATCGACATCAAGAGTTAGCTCATATGTGACAATTTGCATCCTATAGTCGCTTTTGTCTTTGACTGAGGCATCCATTGATGCGAGGCAATTGGAAAGGGTTTATAAATGCAATGACAGTAGCAGGGAAACTCATTTAGATGGTGGAGAAGACAAGTTGTTTAACCTACGTGAGCAAGGAGAAACAATATATTTCAAATAATTTGTCCGTGACTTTCAACTGGAAATCAAAACGGAAGGGAGTCAATTTCAAGTCAGTTAAGCGTTGTACTGATAATACTTTCCACTTTGGCATAGAAAGAATTATTATCTAAATGATGAGGACTAGGGGATGGACAATGCGTAAATGACCGAGAAAGCTGGTTGTCTGTGAACTAGCACAACCGCTAACTCGTGGCTGGTGAACGTCGAAAGGTGGCAAGAAAACAAGCATGCACAAATGACTCGCGACCGTTGGTGATGCTAGCACAGAAATGCGGCCACCAAACGTCAGTCCGCAGAAACATTAAATGCCTTAATACTTGTGTGAATACCTTAATATTTTTTAATCAGGTAGACGTGGCAATAAGTTAGTGAACACAGTAATTTTTAAACATGATTAGGT
The DNA here is from genome assembly GCA_000966675.3 of Picea glauca. Taxonomy (NCBI): domain Eukaryota; kingdom Viridiplantae; phylum Streptophyta; class Pinopsida; order Pinales; family Pinaceae; genus Picea; species Picea glauca. The sequence goes on from JZKD02S0585705.1 coordinate 153,500, forward strand.
AAATGTAAAAAAGTAAACATATGAACGGATGTCTTTATAACACCTCGGAAGTTAATGGATGAAATAAGAGCCATTCATTTAGTGTGACGACTAAGAATATTCTAGGCATATTTAATCTTGTCCATAGAAAACGTATTAAGAACTAAAAACCTATTAAATGTGCCCATTGTCAATAGGTGTACGCCTTTCGGCGTAACGAGGAAGTCAAACACAACGTAAGATGAAACACATATTAACAACTTATTAATAAATGATTGTGTGATACTCCCACATACTTGTATACAAGTGAAGTGTCTAGAGGGGATGCATACGAGGAAGGCCAAGGAAAGAAAGAAGGACCAATCCCCCACCATTGATCTATTAGTTTCGATAAGACAGATTGATTAACTGAGGACAAAGTTCGATATTGATAATGATAACTCCATTAGAATTCATTTGGTTTGAGAACATGTATGGAAAACCAGTCTACATGCATTGGAAAGGCATAAAAAAGAATCCACAATTAAAAATGAAGAAATCATAGCCCAATATTAACAATATTCGGATTACAACTTTGATTTCAATTTCAATGTTTATTTAGAGAGATTTCTTATTGAAAGCATGGACAAAACGTCGGAGAAGAGGTTTCAAACTCGTTTCTTGAAGATCAATTCAATTCCAGAATTAAGGTATACTTGCAAATAGTCCTTTTGTAAGTTACTCATACTTTTTGAAATTAAATCTTGTAAATGGGTGCATTTTCAGTACAAGTGGACACACTCTATTAGTTGTTTTCCTTTTTTAGTGTGATTGTTAAAGGGTAGAGTTGCAAGAAACCTTGTGAGGTATGAGCTATGGCTCGAATTGATGAAATTTTAGAGTTGCATAACACTATAATCCTCTCCTTTATAGACAATACAATCACCATTGACAAAACCACTTCATAGTTTATTGTGACCTCCTTGCAAGTTACTCTAGGAAAATCATCCTTACTTCAAACTCAAATCTACTTCTTCATGACACACTTGAGCTAAATAATCTTCAATGACATTCTGAACCATTCCTTATTCAGAACCCTAGTTTTGAAGATGATGAAGATGATGATGCCCATACAGACCAACAATTAGCGCAAAAGTGACTCAATGAGCTAGCTTCAGATTCAAGTACATATCAACTTCCTCTTTCCAAGAGGATCATCAGACATTCGAAAGAAAGCCGGAAGAAAAATAATAGAACATGTATCGAATATGAAAATGATGTCACCTTTCATAATCTAGATTGCACCAGAGAAATCTAGTTCCAGAGTGCTGGATTGCACCAAGATAGTTCATATCCACGTGATCCAACACAAGAGAAGATTTTGATATGCCAACATTGTCAACGAGTTTTTCATGTTGAATATCAGTGTTTCAATCTTCATCCTTGCGATTATTGCAGAAAACACAATCATCGATCATAGATGTTTTTCAAAGGAAAGACAATTGTAAGAGTAAAGAACCACTATGGGTAGATTCCGTCTTGCTGACGAATTCACTCTCATGTATTGACACATCTTGCAGTGGACATATTTGTGTCTTCTCACCTTGTACTTGACAAGGGGGAACAACATCAACGATTAATAGTGATGCTTCAAGTTTCGAAGCCCTATGAGTCAAACAACAACAAAAAACGAGCTTGATTGGTTTGTGATTCTCCTTAAATCACCTCTTAGTAGAAGACTTACATCTTATGCTAGAAGATGGTTTGTGGTTTCCTTTAAACCTCCACTTGATAGAGGACCTTAAACTTATTCAACATCATAGTTTATGGTCATATTCAAACAAACATCGAGAGAACTTCTAATTAGCAGAAGACATCGACTTGCCAACTTCTAGCTAACTTAGGAAATGTTCGAGGAACCATTAATCCTAGAGAAGGGTTCCAGAGTTTGTGGTCATCTGTAAACCACCATCATCATTTGGTTTGTGTTCATACCCAAACCACCAGATTCAAAGAGCACTTTCATCCATTAGCAGTTGCACACTTCCAGATTCTAGTTGCTCACTTCAATTCCAGCTCTCACCTTGGACTCATATACACATCTTCACATTAAAAAGGGAATATTGGAAACGTAGTTTGTTAGGGTTACCAATATGACTAAATGTGGACCATTTTAATTCTTAAAATCATTTTTATGTTTGAAAAATTCATTTAAAACTATATAAAATTAATCATTTAACAAACATCAATCAATCATAAAACAAAAAATATATTTTAAAAATTTTAAAACTATTTTTTAATTTTGAACATATTAACTTTAATATAAAAATTTCATAACCTTAAAAAATTTATAAAATAATTAAAATCAAACTAATTTTACTCAAACTCTATTACAATATACTCTACCTTGTACAAATATAATAATTTTTTTAATATTAAAGTTCTTCAACTACTATAATAAATTCTTTTAATATCAAAGTTCTTGAATATACCCTACCTTGTGCAAATATAATAATTTTTTTTATATTAAAGTTCGTGAACAACTATAATAAATTCTTTTAGTATCAAAGCTCTCACTGCATACGTGGTAAAATATACCTTGTCCAAATATAATAAATTTCTTAATATTAAAGTTCTTCAAAAACTATAATAAATTCTTTTAATATCAAACTTCTCCCTACTTGGGAAAATGTGAGATGAGAAAAACGCTAACGTTTATTCTAGTCATAATAGGAAAATAATAAGAAACTGAGGACAAAATATATGATATGCTATATTTTTCTATTTAAACAAAATAAATAAACTCTTTTAAGACTAAAAATATAAACTCTCTTTTTATATAAATTTATAAAGTTTAAAACAAATAATAATTCAATTTTATAAAACACTCAATTGTCATATCTATCGACTAACTATGTTAAATATTATTTCCATTTTATAAAAAATATCATATACTATATTAAATAAAAWTCAATAAAGATTAAATAAGATAATGATTAATAAAATTTTAATTAGATTAATAGTATATTTTATATAATGGGAAAACTTGTCATAATTTAGTASGTCAATCAGTTGTGGGGATATKACTAGTTGAGTCATTATCATTATTCAAGGAAAATCACAAACCAAAATAMTTCTRAGTAAAATAGCTCTTAGCCAAACAAAAAYAATTTTAAGYTATATTCTTTTAAATCATAGGTAAGATGAGAGTTAGGGTTTGAGATTAATCTTATAATAAATAGGCAAGATTGGGGTTAGGGTTTCAGATTATTTCTATAATAAATATGTAATATTAAGGTTAGGGTTTCACATTAGGATTAAGATCATTAAATTTTTAAAATGTGTGGGAGATAAGATGAAATTTGAAAAGCCTCCCAAGCCATCACACTCTTCATACTCTAAGTTAATCATAATAAAATGGAATGATTTAATTATCTAATTGTGACAATGAGCTAGCGAGCTAGGACCAAAAATATCTCATCCACATTTAGTACCAAAAATATCCCATCCATATTTAATCTTGTCCATACAAAAAGCATTAAGAACTAAAGCCCTATTAAATGTACCCATTTCAAATAGGTGTGCCTAAATGACCAACTATACTACCTATTATTTTGATTTTACTAAAAAAAAAAATTATCATATAAAATAAAAATCAACAATTTATTTTGATAAATTAAATAAGTTCATGACTAATAAAAATTTAATTAAACATCCTAGTCAATCTGACTCTGTTAATTGTCATCCATACATGTCTCTTTACAGTCGTCCATCATCTCTTAGATTTTATTGTGATTCCAATGGAAGAGGTTGGATGAGACATTCTTTAAAATAATCCATGGCTTCTTGGATATTGGGAGAGGTGAAGGTATCTGTTAGAATTGAAAATGCATAAAACACAATTCACATATGATAATAAAAAATCACAGAGATAAGAAACACAAATATTTCACGTGGTTCACCCAAATGTTAGGTTAGGTCCACCAAGAAGAAGGTATCGGTTGTCTTATTATTCATATCATGGAGATTACAAGAGCTCACTCATACATCTCTCACATCCCCCTATTTGCCTCTACGAGAAAACATAAATTTATATATGTTTACACAGGAAACTGATTATTAAATGCAATATCATCCATATTCTAACTTGGTCTTGTTAGTTACAACCAATGCTAAATAATAGGATCAAAAAAATATCCTTGGAGGAATTCGTTGTCACCATATTCAACAATCTCCACCTTGACAAAAATTAACCTGATACCTTGCTCCTTCCTTCTGTTCATCACATTTTCTGCAAGACAAGAGAAGCCAAGCACCATCGTAGCTTCTCTAAAAGTACTAGTTTTGTGAACATGTTTGCATAGTTCTCTTTTGTATGCACTTTCTCGAGAGAGACTCCACGTTCATCGATGAACTGTCTTACAAAATGGTACTTGATAGGTATATATTTTGTTTTACTGTGGTACGCTAGATTCTTAGCCATGTGAATAACACTTTGACTATCAGAAAGTAACTTTACTTTATCCTGCATCCTTCCAAACTCACCAAACAAACCTTTCAACCAAACTGCCTCTTTTCAAGCATGTGAAGCAACTACGTATTTTTCTTATGTAGTGGATAAAGAAACAATGTTCTGTAGCTTTGACATCCAGCTAATAGATCCACATGCAAGAGTAAATAAATAGCCTGAAGTCGACCTTCTCTTGTCCAAATCACCTGCAAAATCAAAATCAACATATCCACAGAATAATTCACAGCCACTGTTATAAGTGATACAGTAATCACTTGTGCCTCTCAAATACCGAAGCACCCATTTCACTGCTGCCCAATGCTCTTTATGTGGATTTTCTATATACCTGTTGATAACCCCAACTGCATGTGAAATGTTTGGCCTTGTACTAACCATCGCATACATTATAATATGGTATTCGAGACATATATTCATTTTCTTCTTTTGTACTAGGACTTAAACTTGAAGAAAGCTTAAAATGGGAAGCCAAAGGGACTGAAATGGTTTCACATCGTTCATACCAAACCTCAAAAGTATCTTTTCAACATAATTTTGTTGTGACAACCAAAGATTACCATTCCTCCTGTCTCTGAATATCTCCATGCCCAAAATCTTCCTTTTTGCTCCTAGATATTTCATATCGACCGTCCTAGCCATCTGAGCCTTTAACCTGTTGATGTCAGTTACGCTTTTTCTTGCTAAAAGCATATCGTCAACATACAATACTAAGATAATGAATATTCCATTATTCAATTTCTTAAAGTAGACACAATGATCATACTCACTCCTTGTATAATTTTGGCTCACCATGAAAGAGTCAAATTTCTTGTACCATTGTCTGGGCGACTGCCTCAGACCATACGATGATTTCTTGAGCCTGCAAACAAATTTCTTTCTGCGATTCTAAACGAACCCTTCATGTTGTTCCATGTAAATTTTCTCATACAAATCTCCACGTAAGAAGGAAATTTTAACATCTAGCTGCTCCAACTCCAAATCAAGTAATGCAACTAATGCTAACACAAATTGAATTGAAACAAACTTAAAATCTGGTGAAAAAATCTCATGAAATTCAATACCTTCTTTCTGAGAATATCCTTTCGCAACCAACCATTCTTTGTACCTTTCCACTTTATCATCAACACCCTTCTTCAGCTTGTAGACCCACTTGCAACCTAAAATTTTTATGTCTCTTAGAAGTTCTACCAGGTCCCATGTGGCATTCCTCTCGAATGCCTTCATTTCATCCTTAACCTCTTCTTTCCATTTATCACAATTAGAGCCCTTCACAGCTTCCTGATAGCATGAAGGTTCATCATCATTATTACTTAAATAAACTGACGAAACAAAATCATCATACCTTCTTGGAGGAAGTCTGACTTGCGTAGACCTCCTTAGGGAAGTTTGTGGCTCATCCACATTTTGTTGATTGTTATCATCAACCATGTCTTCCTCTATAGGAAACTCTTCATGAACATCTTCAGAAACTTGTTCATGTTCACTTTCATCTGTATTTGAACTAGTTTCAAACTGAATCTCTTGATACTTAGGTACGTCTTCCTATTTCATTTGAACAAGTACATCTGATTTGATGAGATATGATTCATCAAATATTACATCTTTGTTAATGGTAATATTGTGGGCAGTAAGATCCCACAACGTGTACCCCTTAATACCATCACCATATCTAACAAAGATAAGCCTTTTTTATTTTGGATCTAATTTAGAACATTGATGTTTCGGAATTAGAGCATAGTCTTCACAACCAAAAACTCTAATATTAGAATAATTACAAGGGTGACCTTTCCATACCTCTTCAGGAATATTGCACTCTATTGTTGTTGATGGTGATCGATTCACCAGATAACAAGATGTAGTTACTGTTGCTTCCCACAGTTCCTTCTACAATTTGGTGTTACTTAGCATACTCCTTGCTCTTTCTAGAAGAGTCATGTTCATGTGTTCAACAAATCTATTTTGATGAGGAGTATAGGTAGTAGTTTTCTGCTTATCAATCCCAAAATCCTTGCAATAGTTCTCAAATTCCAATGATGTAAATTCACCACCATTATTATTTCTTAAAAATTTAATGGACCTACCAGTGCTCTTTTCCACTAAAACTCTAAATTTCTTGAAAACAATGAACACATCAACCTTTCTTTTCAACAAATAGATCCACACCTTCCTAGAGAAATCATCTATAAAAGTAAAAAAATATGACGATCCTCCATATGAAACAATATGGGATGGTCCCAAAACATCAGAATGGATATAATCAAGGATTCCTTCACTGGTGTGTCTTCCGGTTTTAAATTTCTGTTGTTTTCCATAAACACAGTGCCTGCAAGAATCTAACTTTAAAGACTTTAGACTATGAAGTAACTTGCGATCAAAAAATACCTTCAATCCTCTTCCACTCATATGGCCCAACCTCTGATGCCACATTCGAATAGAATCAATGTCATTCTCGAATACAGTTGTTCCATGATCTGACTCAGTTCTTCTTTCTAACAGAAACGTGTTTCCAACCTTTTTTGCCTTCATGACTAGTAGGATCCCTTTGTATACCTTCATAACTCCACCTTGAAAAATACTTTTATATCATCCACTATCTAAGAATCCCAAAGAGATTAGGTTCTTCCTTATCTCAAGTACATGTCTCACATCAGTTAGTATCTTAATAGTTCCATCAAACATCTTAATTCAAATGTTACCAATTCCTACAACTTTTCATGATATATCATTTCCCATGTAAACAATTCCATCATCTATAGATTGGTAAGTAATAAACAAGTGTTTATGAAGACACATGTGATTTGAAGCACCATAATATAATAACCATTTTTTATCATGACGTGAACCAATACTAATTGATAAAACTTCATTAGTCATACCTGAACCTGTTGCTAAACCTATTTCGGTTGCATTTTCTTTGTTTGTCTCTTTTGGAGGGTTTTCATTGGAGGCTTGTTGTCTCTTCCAACAATCCTTCTTCAAGTGTCTAGATTTTCCACAAAACCAACACTTAAGTTTGCTCTTCTTTCCCTTCTACTTTGACCGAGAGAAATCCCTTTGAACATGTCCTCTTTCCTTAGGTCTGCCTCTGACCATCATCGCCTCAGATGTAGAGGTTTCTATATTTGATTTCTTCCTTGTTTCCTCATACAGTAAAGCTCCAAAAATAGCATCAAACTCAATACTTTATGTTGAACAAAAAATAATATAGGTAACAAAGTGATCCAATGACTCAGGAAAAAAACATAATAATGTAATCTCCTTATCTTCATATTCTAATTTTACTCCCATGCTAGTCAACTTGACTAAAAGAGTATTAAAAGTATTTAAATGATCGACTATTTCCGTACCTTCCATCATGAGAAAACTGTAGAATTGTCTTTTTAGGAAGATCTTGTTCATTAAGGATTTTGTCATATACACGCTTTCCAGCTTCATCCACAAATTGACTGTTGTCTTCTCCATGATAATGTTGAAGAAAACATCATCGGCCAAAAATAGACGTATGGCACTCATTACTCTTGCATCGATCTCATCCCTGTCTTCATCTGTTATGGTCGTAGGTTGATTTGATTTTCCAAAAAGTGCCTTCAACATGGCTTGTTGCATGACAATATCGTGCATCTTAACCTTCCAGATCTTGATATTGTTTTTTCCATTAAACTTCTCGATTTCGAACTTAGCACTCTGAGTTTTCATCATTGGCAGAAGGAAAAGAAATTCCAAAACCACTACTTATAATAACCAGTCCCTTTAAAATGTGGAGAAATAATTCTATAAATCCAAAAGGTTTAATAAAACAAAAATTAATAAAAAACCTTTTTGCTTCGTACCTTTACTTTTTACTTCATACCTTTACTCCATAAAAAAACCTATTTACTACATACCTTTACTTTTTCAAAAAACATGTGAATGTTTTCTTGAAGAGAGATCGATGCTCCTTCACTATGGAGAGCATCACTACGCCTCTAACACTGCCTAGGAAGCATCGATTAATTTCTACTCAATTCTCACCTTAGACACCTAATCAATTCACCTTCTCTCTGATACCAATTGTTAGAATTGCAAATGCAGAAAACAAAATTCACATATGATAATCAACAATCACACAGATAAGAAACACAAAGGTGGTTCACCCAAACATTGGGCTAGGTCCACAAAGAAGAAGGTATTAGTTGTCTTAATATTCAGATCATGGAGATTACTACGGCTCGCTCATACATTTCGCAAATCCCCCAATTTGTCTCTACGAGCATACATAAACTTATATACATATACAGAGGAAACTGATTATTAAATGCAATATCATCCATATTTTAACTTGGTCTTATTAGTTACAACCAACGTTGAATAATAGGATAAAAAAACTATCTTGGGAGGAATTCGTTGTCACCATATTCAACAATATCTCCATATTTGTACATGCCCAACATGCCTTTGACGACCTCGAAAATCATCTTCTTACATCAGAAAAGGACGATGTGGTTATCGATGTTTTTCGGCTTGAGAAAATACCTCGTCAACTCCTTCAACTCGACCTCCAAAATACCTTCGATGTGATTGAGGGCCTGTTCCTCTGTACATCCAAAAGGATTCCCTCTCATATAACATTTTATACTAGAAGCCAATTCTCCACAACCCTTCTCATTCCATCTCCCTCGTTAGCTCCTTCAATATGGTCTCCAAAATACCTTCGATGTGATTGCGGGCCTCTTCCTATGTACATCCAGAAGAATGCCCTCACATATAACATTCGATACTAGAAGCCAATTCTCCATGACCCTTCTCATTCTGTGTCATTGCATCCATTGAAAATTAATGGATCGATTCTCCAAATTGACTGAATATTATTAAAAGAAATCAAATGACTCAGATCCCCGGTAGTCAAAGATAGAGAAGCAAATAAGAGAAGAAACGTAATCATAATACCCTAGTCACCTTACCTTATATGTCATTATGTCACTGATTAGTCGGGTAAGGTAGCTAGTCAACTCTATGAACACATTTTTTGATCCAGGATGGTTGATTTGTTCAAAAACCTATGGTATGGATTAGCCCATCAACAACACTCCATTCACAAGAAATGGATGCACGGAGCTTGAAATAATCACATTCCTTATGTACTCATTGAAGTTGGGCACATGCTGAGCCACTTTCCATTCAGATTCTTGCAAATAACTCAATAGATAGTCCTATTGTTGTTCAATTCGAAGGAATTTAGGATTAGACATTAAATGATTATTCACCGACAGTACAGGCTTCATAATAGTTACTAACAACAACAATAACATAGAATTTGGTTGAGATACCCAAGAAAATTAAATTTTAAATTTAAAACCTTAGGAATCCAAAAAAATGTCATAGCAATCGCTATTACTCTTGCCCATCTCTGAACCTATTAAATACTTCAAAATTTTCATTCCTCTTGTTGATTGACATGAATCTGCATTTTTTCCAAAACCTATGTGTATGTGTGTGGGTGGTCCACTTAGAATTAGGAGAACACCACACCATTGAGGCTATGCTCACAATCTATTATTCAATGAATACATATTACATCATAATATAGGAGTCCAGTCTACTTAGGTGGCTACAAAAAACAACACGAAAATAGGATCTACATTAAACACTAACAGAGTTTGTCTATCTAACTATCTAGTGCTCCATTATTTCCAAGTCTCCCCCTTAATGGAGAATGGATTGACTTCTACACATAATATCTCCCTAAATATCTCAAACTTAATCTTTCCAAGAGGCTTAATGAAAATATCAACAGTAGTTTCACAAGTATTACAATACATAAGAGCTATTTCATTGGATTGCAACTTTTCTCTAACAAAATGAAACTGAGCGTCAACATGCTTTGTCCTTGCATGATAAATCGGATTATTTTCCAGGTTGAATGAACTTTGATTATCACATTTGATCATTGTGGGTTCCTTTTGATCTTCTCCAACATATTGAAGAAGTATTCTCAACCAAACATCTTCACAAGTTGTTGCACACAAGGATTTATATTCTTCTTTAGTAGAAGACAAAGATACAATAGACTGCTTTTTACTACTCCATGAAACAATCTTGGATCCAATCCCAAACGCATATCCAATGGTTGATATTCGATCATTAGGATTGCCAACCCAATCAGAATCTGAGTAACCTGTCAACTCAACATCAGATGCATCAGTATATTTAATACCATAATCAAGTGTTCCTTTTAGATACCTGAGTACCACCTTTAATGCATTCCAATGGATTTCTTGAGGTTTCACCATAATCTGACTTAACAGACTCACACAATATGCAATATCAGGTCTGGTTGTGGTGAGATAATTTAAACTACCCACCATTTGTCTATACATAGTTCTATTCACCTCCTTCGAACCATCATCACAAGAAAGTTTCACATTCTTATGCATGGGAACAAGAGAATATTTACACTGATCCATTTTAAATCTCTTAATTACTTCTCTGACATACTTACTCTGACAAACAAAAGTATGGCCTGCATTTCTCCAAACTTCAAGACCTAGGCAATAATATAACTCACCAAGATCTTTCATTTCAAAAACTTGTGATAAATACTCCTTGATTTCAACAATTAATTTCCTGGCATTTCCTATAAGTATTAAATCATCAACATATAAGGAAATCAATACTATATACCCCTGCTCATCAAATTTGGTATACAAATTTGGATCACTTTTTCTCCTCATAAAACCCCGTTGAAGATAGAAAGAGTCTATCTTCTCATACCATGACCCAGGTGTCTGTTTTAGTCCATACAATGCTTTCTTTAACTTACACACTAAGTGTTCTTTCCCATGTTCCACAAACCCTTCAGGTTGAGTAAGGTAAACCTCGTCCTTTAACTCACCATTCAAAAATGCATATTTAACATCTATTTGAGGTAGGTTCCAATGATACTTTGTAGCTAAAGAAATTAATAATTTGATAGTATTCAATTTAGCTACTGGTGCAAATGTTTCAGCATAATCAATACATTTTGTTTGTGAATACCCCTTTGCCACCAATCTAGCCTTATATTTGTCTATACTACCATTTGATTTAAACTTGGGTTTGTATATCCATTTTCATCCAATGGGATTTTTATGTTTAGGCAATTCAGTCAATTCCCAAGTATTGTTTTTCATTAGAGATTCATATTCTTCCTCCATTGCATTTTTCCATTCATAATGTTCATTGGCTTCATTAAAAATCATGGGTTCAATGACATTTGAAATGCTACTCATTAGTGCATAGTCTCTATACCTCTAAGGGAGCTGAACCTGTTGTGAAGATATTCTAAAATGATTAACTTCCTCCCCACTTTGTGAAAATCTATCTTTGCCTCTAGCTAATCTGTGACTGCTTGAAGTGTCCATATCACTGAGTCTTTCTTGCTGCTATATTTTCTAGGGCTGGGGCTGCTGTTGTGGTTGTTGCTACTATAATTGAGGTTGTTGTTGTGATGATTGTTGTTGTTGTTGCTCTTCTTTAACTCCTTCATCAAAAAGTCTATGCCATTCCTCATGACTGTTTTCATCATGATTTCCTTCTTCCTACTCATGGAAAATTACATCTCTACTCACTAATACTTTGTGAGTAGAAGGATCAAACTATATGTGTGACTTGAATTCATAACAATAACCAATAAAAATACATTTAATGGCTTTAGCATCCAATTTCTTCCTATTCACCTTTGGAATAGGTGAAAAATACTTACACCCAAATACTTTCAAATTATGAACTGCAGGTTTGGAACCATACAAGGCTTCGAATGGAGTAATATTATCAAGAAAACTTGATGGACTTATGTTCTTTAAATAAACTGCAATATTTATGGCTTCAGCCCAAAATGTATTCGAGATATTCTTACCTTTCATCATACTGTGTCCACACTCTACCAGAGTTCTATTTTTCCTTTCAGCCACTCCATTCTGATGTGGAGTGTGGGTTACTATAAAATGTTGTACTATTCCATGATGTTTGCAATATTTGATGAAGTCCCCTGATTTATACTCTCCCCCTTGATTTGAATGAAGAATTTTGATGGATTTTCATGTCTGGTTTTCCACCATGGTTATGAATTCCTTAAAGTACTCGAAAACATCACTTTTTCTTCTAAGGAAATAAACCCATGTGTATTTCATGCAATCATCAATAAATAATAGAAAGTAAAATGCACCTCCTAAAGACCTAGTGTACATAGGTCTGCAAACATCAGTATGCATAAGATCTAACACATCTCTCTTTTTCTTATCAGGATTAGAGGGGAATTCATCTCTGTGCATCTTTCCTAATGCACATAATTCACAAGAAACATTCTTATTCTTTAACATGGGAAGTCCTTCAACCATATTATGTTTTTGTAATAACAATAAATCATGATGATTGATGTGGCCATAGCTTTGATGCCAAAGACTCTCTGTTGGCACAGTTGCAGAATTTAGTGTGTGATGTTCTTTGTTGGTAACATCAAGGTTGTATAATCCTCTCTGACTCTCGTTGCAACAATTATGTATTGGTCCAACAAATCCTTCACTATGCAATAATTCTTGAAGAATTCAACCTTCAAGTTCTGATCTGTAATGGTGGACAAAGAGATCAATTTTTTCTTTATCCCTGGCACATACACAACATTGCGAATGTGATGAATGAAACCATTTGACAATGTTATTGGAATGTTTACATATTCATTGATCTCATGAGCACGGTCATATAAGATATATATGCTGTCTCCATTATGTGTTTCTTTAAAATTAGTATACCACATCTTATTATAGGTCATATGCATTGATGCTCCAGAATCCACAAACCAGGCATCAATATCATATGTTTCAGCAGACAAAGTAACATTCGACACAAACAATCTAAGATCCCATGAATCAAAAGTCCGTGGTTCACCATTATCATCACTAGCAATAAACAATCTGAGGTCATGATTTGAAGGTTCTTTTGCATAATTACCTGAATTTTTTCTAGGTTTATTCCTAGCCTCATCACTCTTCTTCTTATGACAGTCTCTAACAAGATGTCCAGGTCGACCACAATAAAAAAAACTCTTTGACTCATTCTTGTGAGAGGGAATACCTTGATTCCACCTTGGAGATTGTCTACTCTATGATGAACTTCCTCTCTGCGATGAACTACCTCCTCTACCTCTTTCTCCTATCTCCCTCTCACAAATCTCTTATTTGACCACAATGCCAAATATTTATGTTGAAGCTTCAAATTTGAGTGCCTCTCTTCCTCTTGCAACAAAATACCCATCAATTCTTCAAAAGTGGGAAGTTTCTCCCTTACGGCGAGACCTGTTATGAACATCTAATAGTCTTCTAGCATACCATTTAAGGTAATTGCGACAAGAACCATGCGGGAATCTATTTCTCCTATATTTACTAGATTGTATTTCACCTCTTTAATGCGACCCAAAAATGAACTAACAGATTCATTTCCATCCATATTAATTCCTAGAAATTTAGTTTTTAGGAACATAATACGATTTGTGTTGCTAGTTTCATATAAAGATTTAAGTGTTTTCCACGTTTCAACAGAAGTTTTAGCTTCTCTAATATGTGAAATTATGTTATCTTGAACAGACATACGCAACAATACCTTGGCCTTGTTCTCGCGCTTATCCTAGCCTTGGATCTGTGCTGCTATCACACTTTTAGTCGCATTAGGTTTCACTTCATCTCCCTTCACAATGGTAGAGACACCATAACCTTCCATGAGGGTCTTCATTTTGAATTTCGAGTTAATGAAATTCGAGCCATCTAATTTGTTGGCTTCGTTGAGGTAGGTCTCTGCCAGTGGATTCACCATCTCTGCAAGTGTCTGCTCATCCAACCAGAAAATGGATCCGTGTTTCACCAAACATGTTTCAATCTTGAAGACGGTGAATCACCAAGTATATGAAATTGTCATCAAATTTCTATTGTGTTGAGCAGTTCGTTACTCTGCCTTCCAAAAAACTCATGCAAACCTCAACCTTTGTTTTTCAACTAAACTCATGCTTCCACAAAGGTAGCATACAACACTTTTCATACAAAAAACCCTTCATGATTTGGTGTGTACATGGTCGCACCAATTATACCAGCAACAAATGATCGACTCTCTTGTGACTTGATTCTCACTTGTCCGAATCTTCCAAGATAGTGGGGGTATCACACTGGCCTCTATTTAATGGCGCCCGACTCAACAAAACGACGGGGAAAATCTCTCTACAAATACCACTTAAAACACATACCACATAAACCCCCCCCACACTCAAGCTAACGAAGGCTATCTCAAGATATCGAAATGGCGGCTATCTTAGGCTCGAGATAGATCTGTACACTTTGATGTTCGTGGACATATCTATATAGTTTGAAATGGTTGTACTCTCTCCATCTCAATCGACCCTTCTAAACACATATTCTGTTATTCTCGCCTCCCAAAAATGGTTGGAGCTCCTCAGACTCATGAAGGGGAACGCTAGCGCTCCTTCAATATGTCGGGTGGAGCGTGAGACAGACCTGGCAATGCTCTTGGAGAGTGGAGGGGGGAACTAGCACCCTAGTGCTCTTAAAGGCATACAATTGGAATGTGATTTCTATGAAAATTTTAATTTCACAAGTGTGAGAGCATCAACAGTCCTCTAACACTGCATAGGGAGCGCTACCGCATCTATTCAATTAATTCGAGATCTTTCACTTCGAATCTCACCTCAGGGAGCTGGTTCTTTCGAATTTCCAACACAGCTCTAATACCAACTTAGAATTAGGATAAAACCACACCAATGAGGCTACGCTCACAATCTATTATTCAATGAAGAAAGATTACATCATAATATAGGACTCCATTCTACTTAGGTAGAGTTTGTCTAGGTAACTATCTAGTGCTCCATTATTTCCAAGTGGTCTTGCCTTGTTTAAAGAAGACTACTCACTACACTCCGAAAATATCTTAGCCACTCGCACCCTTGTTCATTCTCCAACTCCCAAGCCACTTCATGAATCATGTTGTAATAGATTTTGTAACAGACTTTCATATAATTTGGAAGATTTTCTGTGAAGGTGAGGTCCCATCTAAAACCAAAAAGATGTTTATAATAACTTTTACATTGTCAACATCGTAATAGTCCAAACAACTTTTGTATAACCTATTTTATCTGGTATATAATAAGTTTTACATTATCAAAATCCATTTTATCTAGTATATAACGGTCGGCATGTCCTCGGGACGACCATTAATATATTAAGACATAATCAATGTATTAATTAAATATCACATTTATGCAATACTATATAATAATAATAATAATAATAATAATAATAATATATTAATCTAATACATAAATATATTATATTAATGTATATAAATTAATGATCTATTAATATGTTAATGTAATACATTACATTAATGTAATGTATAAATTAAAGTACTAATACATTATTGTAACATATTAAACTATTAATACATTAGTAATATATTAAAACATTAAAGTAATAATGTATTAATACATTAAAGTAATATATTCATACATTGTATAAATAAGATATATCTACATGAATATATGGAAATCCTAAATGCATTATTAAAATATTAATATACCATTAAAATAATACATTAATAAAGTAGTAATACATAACAAAGTATTAATAATGTAATGTATAAAAGAAAGTATTAATTAACATTGATGGATAATGTACAAAGTATTAATTAATTGATATATTAATCATGTAATGTATTAATTAATTTATACATTAAAAAAATCAATACATTAATAAAATAGTAATATATTGACCTAAATAACATGAATAATACATTACGCCTCGGATGGGGTGACATGTTGCGCAATATGGCCTTCCGGCATCGAGCCCAACCCAGGTTTAAATGCGGCAGGCCACTCCCAATCTATTCAACATTAACGATGGGAGCAAGCCATTACAGACGACCTTCGAGTGAGCGACTTCTCCCTCGCACGAAAGGGCCGACACTGCAAGCATTAATCATGGAAGAATTAAAACGAAGCCACGTGCAGCTGTCCCACAAGACTGTGAAAGAAAAGAAGTATGGTCGCAGTCGGCTCATTCTTGCTCTACAATTCCCCATCGACTATGAGCTCTGGTGCGTCTTTCTTTGCGTCCTGTCATTTGTTCCAAGCCCTAGTGAGTCTGATACTTACTCCTCCTCCACGATGCCTAGGGAACGAGGCAACCCTCATCATGGTTCAGCTTGGCACACCCACGCTGCAAATCACCAGAGGAGACAGCATATCGAAAGAGGTCTCTCATTAGCCAACTCCATTCTTTGGCACAGAGAGAGGGTAGATCGTTTATCACACCATGCTCCTAAAATTGAATCTGCAATGGAGAAGTGCACTCAGACCCCACCAACACTGGATAATTGGCTACCCATAAGCATTAAGCTCGAAGACAATCCTTTAATTGTTCCTGAAACTCACGCTGGAATTAACTTGAGGGGAGATCCTCGAGAGGATTTCTCGGCCTGCTATGTAGAGGAAATACCATACACAGAAGACACTTCGAAGGCCCTGGAGCCTCAGGAAAAATACAAAACAAGGAGGAGGCTTTGTGAGGATCTCCCATCGTGTTATGTCGAGGAGGAGCCTTACATGGATGAGGTCTCGTAGAGAACCAGCGTGGTAATAGTGCACCATACAGACATCGCAGCCATGGACAAAGACGATGCCAGTGCATAAGCAGAGAAGGGTAACCCAAGCGAGGCAGACAAAAAAGGAATGCATGCATGTTCTGGTGTCCATCCACCATTCCTCCACGCGGCACACCTGGATCTAATGTTTGAACTTCGAGGACAAATGGTAGACCAAGAGCACAGAGCCCTCATAATGGGACAACGCTTGGATATGCTTTTGGACGCTTACTCCAAGGCCCTAGAGAATCGCAAGTGCCCAACGTGCGCCCAACCATTTGTCATTCAGGCCAGAGTAGCATGGCAGGAGGATGAGGACGACAAGTCACTGGGTATATGATTTTGTCTTTATCAGTCTGGTTTGTAATCTTGTTGTTTAGAGTCAAGACGATATATTGCCATCTTTCCTAGTTTCCTTTGGGCAGGAAAGATGGCAAAACAATATTTTGGTTCTTTTTCCTAGAATCTACTCATGTGCCCCAAATTGTGCTAGTTTCTGGTAAAATGGCAGCACATTTGGTGGTAGCGGAATTGTTGTACCTCTTTGTATTTTTGTTAATATAATATAGCAGGTAACACCCCTTTTTTACTTAAAAAAAAAACATTAATAATACATTACTATAATGTAAAAAATAAATATTAATAAATTATTAAAGTAATACATTAATACATTAAAGTAATATAATAGTATTAATATTAATGTTTTAATATACTAATACATTAATAATGTATTACACATTATATATAATATTCCATTAAATAATACATTAAAGCATACTACTAATTAAAGTACTAATATATTAATATAACATATTAAACTATTAATACATTAATAATGTATTAAAACATTAAAGTAATAATGTGTTAATACATTAAAGTAATGCATTAAAACATTAAAGTACTAATGTGTTAATACATTAAAGTAATGTATTAATACATTGTATAAATAGGATATATCTTCCCTAGATGAATATATGGAAATCTTAAATGCATTATTAAATTATTAATATACCATTAAAATAATATATTAATAAAGTAATAATACATAACAAAGTATTAATAATGTAATGTATAAAATAAAGGATTAATTAACATTAATGTATAGTGCAGAAGGTATTAATTAATTGATGTATTAAAAACATAAAGTCTTAATTAATTTATACATTAAAAAACCAATACATTAATAAAATAGTAATACATTGACCTAAATAACATTAGGAATACATTATTAAAGTATTAATACATCACTATAATATAAAAATTAAATATTAATACATTATTAAAGTAATACATTAATGCATATTAAAGTATTAATACATTTATTAAAAATGGTTATGGTTAACTATGGTTCACTATGGTTAACCAGGACCATGGTTTCTTATAGTCATGCCTATTAATAACATTGTTACATTAATGTATAGTATAATCTATTAATTTAATACATTAATACATTTTTAAAGTATTAATACATTATGACATAAATGTAAGGTATAAATTAGAGTATTAATGATGATTAATGTATAATGTAAAGTATTAATGCATTAAAACATTAATAAAGTATTAATACAGTGATAAATTTACCTTAATACATTAATATACTAGTAATACATTACCTTAATGATGTTAGTAATACA
>JZKD02S0585705.1:186597-198382 GCA_000966675.3 Picea glauca
TTATCAAGTAACTTTCCATTGGTCTCTCCCTAGCAAAGTTGAACTGACGTAACCCTGAATCTCTAAACCAACTGTGCAGGAATTTCACATGATTATTGGAACAACAACTAATGGTTATCATTTATATGAATTCGTTTCCGAATTTAAGTAACATAATTTTGATATCATGAAAAATTGAACAGTTCGACACGATTAATTACCTCATGATATTCTTCATCTCGTGGATGGATTGGACAATGTTGAAGTCCAATTTTGCCAGCTCTAAAAGCTTTTCATTGTCTACGTAAGGCAGCCTGAAAGAAAAAAATCACACCGAGTACCCAATGAAAAATCACACCGAGTACCCAATGAAAGAAGGGATACGCCCAGACCCACAATATTATCAGCAAGGAAACAAGTGATTATTAGCACTGGAGTATTAATAAGCCAGTTAAGTATCTATGTCATCAATTATCACTGCGGGTAGTACTGGTAACTGGCGTAAGTCGGTCCAGCATGGCAGCAGATATTCATACTTATCCATCATTGAAGTCAACATATAGAATATAATAGAAGAGCATAGAGTATAATTTTCTTATGTTTTTCGAACAACCAAATACAAAATTCACATTCGTAGCTTTCATTCAGAATAATACAAGCCACTAAATAAAATGGGTAGCTTCTGTTCAAAGAAATAGAAAAAGCAACATTGGAAACAATTGATCTGAAGGTGTCCGTCCATGAAAACCAAAAATTCTGGAGGTATCACCTGTAAATCCCTTTTGCTAACCGTACATAATCTGGTCGGTACACCTGACAATATCTCTTTGTTTCCAGTCTCTGTAGACTGAAGTCTCCAGCTTGTATTCAATCTAACCATCCAAAATATTGAATTGAATCTCACAATAATCAGATATAGAAATTTATAAAATACATAAAAATTAAGTTAATTGAGAAATGAGATGTTTGATGTTTACCTCTCGGTTAAGTTTTTGTTTGCAGTTCCATGCAGTAAAAGTTTCGTTTCTCGTTAAAGCTTCTCTTAAATATTTAGTAGCATAGCCTTTAGCTTCATCCATAGCATTCTTCCTACTTGTTTGTTAAATTGACCTTCCCAGCCAAGGAGGTGCCCATTGTCCTCCTTGAAGAAAACCACTGTTCATGCGAGGGTCGAAATGTTACAACAAATTAACACGACAATTGATATGTATAACATGACAAAATAAGAAGTTAATAAAATAAGACAGAGAAGACGAAACAAAAACATGAGACGTTCATCTCGACACTAGTGGTTGGAGATCTATTCAGGAGATAAACTGAGCATGCTACCGCTTCAACCCGAAATATATTTGACAGCCATGTTTATTATAGTTTGATTTTTCCTCTCAGCCACTCCATTTTGTTGTGAAGTATACCTGGTTGTAGTTTGTATGATGATGCCTTGTGATTTGTAGAAATTTGCAAATTTTTTGGAGCTATATTCTCCTCCTCCATCTTCACATATTTCCCACTCTGTTTTTCATCTTCAACCTTGAACTCTTTGAACTTTGCAAAAGTTTTAGACTTATGTCTCAGGAAATAGATCCATATTTTCCTCCTAAAGTCATCAATAAATGTTAGGAAATAAAAGCTACCACCTATTAACTTTGTTTTCATTGGTCCAAATAGGTCACTGTGAACTAGCTCTAAGTGTTGTTTGGCTTGAGTGGAGGATTGTGGAAAACTTGTTCTCTTATGTTTTCCAAGAATGCAAGACTCACATGTGGAATTTTTCTCTTTGAAGATAGGTAGACCTTTGACAATGGAGTGCTTCTGTAGAAGGCTTAGACTCTGAAAGGGTAGATGTACAAATCTTGCATGCCAAATCTTAGTTTCATTGGGGGTGGATGCAATGTGTGCATAAGATTGAGTTAGATTTGCAGTTCTAAGGGATAGGAGAAACATTTGATTTCTAGTCATGTGGATTTCAGAAATCAATTGTCTGCTCGGTGTTTTGTCATATATCCTACATGAGGCTCCTTCAAAAAGTACCTTATAGTTATGTTAAATTAGTTATCCTACACTTAATAGACTATGTTTCAGATATGGAACATGACAGTCATTGTTTATGTCTTTCTTGACATTTTGTTTAGTGAGAATATGTTCAATTCCTTTTCCTTGAACGTTGACTAAAGAGTCATCTCCAACTATAATATCAGATGAAATATAAGAATCAATGCATGAAAGTAAATCTTTGTTACCTATCATGTGATTGTTGCATCCACTGTCTAGAGAGGTCTTTGTGTTGTTCTTTAGCCTTGTTACAGGAAATAAACATCCCACCAGAGGTGTCTCCTTCATGATTTGAGACATGTGCTCTGCCTGAGTGTTGATCTGCTTGCTTCTTCCAACATTCAAATACATATACTTTTTGCAGTAGTAGCATTGTATGCTTGCTTTTTCATTTGATTTCCTCCTCTGCCTCTTTGAGGCTTCTGATTTGGATGTTTATGACCTTCACTTGAATGATTGTTACTTGGACGTCTCCCTCTTCCTTAGTGAGATCTACCTCTTCCTCTACCTCTCCATCTGCTGAAGGAGAATTGAGTCTTGAAGGCATTGTCTATTGACTCATATTCTAGATGTAGTATGGTCTCATGTGTCAATAAAGAACCCATTAGTTCATCTGTTGAAAAATTTGACAAGTCCTTGGATTCAAGGATGGATGTAACAACTATTTCAAATTTATTTGGAAGACTTTTGAGGACTTTCTTAACAATCCTTCGATCAGGGATGTCTTCACCAGTCATCCTGGTCTGGTTTACAATTCCCATGACTCTGTTCATAAATTGATCAACGCTTTCAGACTTTGTCATTTTTAAAGTCTCAAAATGCATCCTCAATGTCTGTAGCTTAACTATTTTTACCCTATCATTTCCTTGGTAAGATGATTGAAGGATGTCCCATGCCTGTTTTGAAGTAACAACGCCTATGATTTTTGAGAAAATCGAGTCATCCACGGAGTTTTGAATCTATAATTTTTCCTTGTTTTCTATGTTCCTCTATTTTTTCTGACAACTCTCTCTTGATTGGTCATGGAAGCTAGGGTTGTTGGATCTGGTTCCATGTAGCCAAGATCCAATGGATCCCAACACTCTTGTGCTTGTAAGAAGGATCTCATTCTAAGCGACCAAAATTCATAGTTTTTTCTAAGAAGAATCGGTCCTTGTGTTGGTTTTAAATTGTTAGAGGTGGCCATCTTGAAAAAACATAGAATAGAAAGAAAATGTTAGGGATTTTCGTGCTTTACCTATTTCCCATGTGTAAAACTAGGTCTACGTGATTTCCAGCTAAAAAACGCAGGGCTGACCTCTTCTTTAGCTTCGATCTGGATATATCTGACTATCCGAGCATGAGATCAATAGAGTCAGAGCTTTGAGCTCTATTATATTTTGATTGTAGCCCCTCTAATGGATAAATCGGGCTATTTGAGTGTACTCGAGAGCCAAAAAAAATTAAAGTTCATCTTCTCATGTGATCGTCAGTTGAAAACCAAGTGCTCCAGGACTTCGGGTGTTTCGACGTGTGAAGGCCTCAGTTCCTCCAAATATCCAAATGGTCGAATAGTGGTAATGCTATAAAGATCAACGTTCCTCGTTGATCGGAGATCAAAGATTCACAATTACTTCGAGAGTTCAGGCTTCGTGCCTTTTCAATACATAATACTAACAATCCTCTGAAGTGTTGAATTAGAGAACTCGCGGAGTGCAGGATCTGCCTCCATGTGTCCTATTGATTGGACGGCTTAGATTTACTTCAGAACTTTGTCGTTCGGTAGTTTTCGTTTGCTAAGACGCACTGACCTCTAGAGTGCCAAATCTTTGAAGTGCGAGATCAGTTGACACCTATCCCTTGCTAATGAACGATTGAGATGAACTTTGACCTTCAGGAATTCTTTCTCCACACTACTCGCCTTTCCTCTGGAGCTCTTATCCTTCGAAGTGAGGGATCTCATGCCATGTTTCATTGTGCAATGGACGGTTGCAATGAACTTCGGTCAACGGTTTGTATCTACTCCAACTCTTATGAGCTTCGAGGGTTCGGGAGTTCTTGACTCAGAAAACCTTCATTCTTCAGGAGTGTTGATGCTCTAAACCTCCAGATATAACACCACGCATCCACTAAAATCGACGGTCTGGATCCTCTCTAGGACTCTGGGCCTTCTGGAGTCCTCGTCTCTAGCCAAACTTACTCTGTTCCTCCGGAGTTCGAGATCGCCGAATACGAGGATCGTCTGACGCGTGTCCCCTATATCCAATGTCTAAGATTAACTCTAGGAAACCATCTCTTCGATGATTACGTCTCCCTCACACTCATTAAACCTTCGATGTGCTCTAGTGACGAAGTGTGGGTTCGCGTGACGTGTGTGTTAGCAATTTGTAAATTTGTTCGGCTAATAAAACAAACGACATAGGTAACCTAGAAAGAAACTTTAGAGATGGATACTATTTTGCTCAACCCAGAGAAGGCTCTCTCTTGTCACTTGGTATTTAACAAATGAGTTTTATTTAAAAAATCAATGGCTAGGTTTTGTTATTTTGAAGGGGTTTTTATAATTTTGCTAGCAAGGAAGGGGAGAGACACCTCGGGCTATGGAGTTAAATTTATAAAAACAAATGGAAGCAATGACTCGTTGGTTGAAATCTCTAGAGGATAAAAGCTAAATGAGGTGATGAATCTGAGTTATAGATTGTAATTTGTAGAGTGTAAGAAGAATTTAGAAAAACACATAACTGCATCAAAGCATCAAATAAAATGAATTATGACTTAGTTAGGAAGAACTTAACATAGTTTAAATTTCTTCAGCCAAGAGCATCACAAGATGAATTATGGGCCTTTAACTATACAATTTAAAGAGAAGACAATGAAAATGGAATTTAAGAACATAGGAAATACATACGAAAAAAGAAGACGAAACTCAGGCCACCACCATTAGAATATTTTCATACAAATTTAAGGACATCTTCATGTGCATTCTCTTCAACTTCAAAAAATTACATTCAAGTTCCAAATAGCTAAAATCATTCACTTTCACTTATGCCAACCCTTAATACATTTTAAACTCCTAATATTTATACAATATGAGATTCTTCGATTTTAAACCGGCTACAATGATAAGAAAGAAACGTTTCGGTTTTTGAGACCGATTACAATGATAAGCAAGAAATCGTTTCGATATCTGGATTCTGGCTCCCTAGCATTTCGATTCCTTTCTTTGCCACTTGTTTTGCTACTGAGGTTATGATGGGATCCATGGTCGTGATGAAAATGCTTGGAAAGGAGCGGAGATGATGTGTCGTTGGTGTATTGTTGCACTGTAGGTGGAAGATGGTGGTCACGCCAAAGTTATAACGGTTCAACATTCAAATAATAATCCAATGAAATAAATGACTGAAAGTCCCTTTTTACTTTTCTATTTTGTGGGGGCGCATGGAAGTGGTTTTTAGGAAACCCTCTTTTCATTCCACAATGCACTAGGTGGTGCCATGTACTCAAGAGAGAAAATCGTGGTTTAAATTGTGGGACCGCACTTCAAAATTAAATTCCACGCAACATAGCCCCCCGCAATCGCTTTGAGCTGTTCATCTTGTTTCCATATGCGATCTAGGTAATCCTACTATTTTAGCACCACACTGAAGTTTATCTGTTCATCAACTCCAAAATCATTTTAACCAAGTTTAGAGATGGAGTCGATTTTAGCGTTCAGGAGCTTTGAATCTTGAGCAGGAATACCTCCTGGAGGACGATCTCCCGAATCTGATGCGGTGACCTAACATCATTGTGCTGACATGTCATGGAAAGAAGGGTGACGCATGTCACGTGGAAATGGATGAATGATGCAACCAAATGACCAGAAATGATTGCCCTGTGTCATGGAGGATGAGTGTGCCCCGTGTCTCAACTGATGGTTTCCACGTGCTTCGACACTTCAGGGTTCGAGAGTTTTGGATTGTGAAGCATGAAGTTCTCTCGGAGTAGTATGGGCTGAGTTGACGTGGTAGTCTCTCATCACGTCTAGACTTCGGAACTTTGACACTTTGGGAGTTTTGGATTTTCAAGCATGAAGTTCTCCCAGAGTAGTACTAGTCTGGTTGACATTGCAGTCTCTCGTCACTTTGGTAGTTTTGGATTGTGAAGCATGAAGTTCTCCCGGAGTAGTATGGGTCCAGTTGACATGGAAGTCTCTCACAACTTCAGGACTTCGGGACTTCGGCATTCGAGAGTTTATGTTTTCTCTAAATTGAAAACTCCTGATGTGGTATGGACCCAGAGTGACATGGCTTCATTTTGGCACTTTGACGCTTTTGTTTTTTTGTTAATCCCTATGAATCTTTGAAACTCCGAATGCGCGAGAACCATTAATATGAACTATACATGAGATCTCCACCTTTGAAAATTGAACCTGTCTGCTTGCTTCTATTTCAAGCCCAAAATGGGCTGCTCTGAATGTTGCGTTTTTTCTCATGGTTGTTCCCTGTGCATACAACATACTTGATTGACCTATCATAAGCTCAATTAATGGCAAACACGATGATAAGAGATTCAAACCAAATCACGATATGTGTTTACCCTTCAAGAAAAACATAAAAACTTTGTGCAAAGAATTACTTAAGCAGGATAATATGGAAAACCAAGTCATTGAACAAATGGGAAACTGGATTGACCAACTTTAAGAGAAAATATTTATGGGAACGTATGCAGAAAAGAGAGAGAAGGGGAAGAGGTGGAGACTTAGGTCTTAACATGGGGGACATGACTATTTGGATGATTAGCCGAGTGAAGGATTTAGGTGATGAGACCTTGACGGAGCTGGTGAAAACATTTTTAAAATATGAGTGGAAAGATATCACAAGGACAAGATGTTTTGGAAAAATTAATACAAATTAACATGTGATAACATTGGCTCCAACGGGGATGCTATCCTCCCAGTGAGATAGAAGAGAACTCATAGACCCGGTGCCTAATCCATTGGGCTACTCCAAAAACATGTGTGTACCCTACTCTGACCTATCACAAGTGTCCACCAAAAACCCAAGTCTGTAAACTTCTCTCAACTAAAAGTTGAACACTAAATACACTACTACAATCTGAATGTACATATTGCTAAAAACCCAAACTAAAAACTACTTGACCAACAAGCTTATTTTCACACTCATATCTACTCTAAAAATGAAATGTTGAAATGAATACTCAATCAAGCGATGCTAAAGTGCCAATGTAGCCAATCAAACAATTTTCTTCCCAATTGTCCTTTGCTCACATTTTTCTTAAGAAGACAGACAAATGTAAAAGATGGCAGCTGGAAACAAAAATTGAATCCAAAATCTGAGCTTATGAATGAAGAAAATTCCTCCTTCACTGATGATTGTAATAGGATGGCCACAATATCTTGAAAACCATGAAAAATCATTTCCTCTTCATGAACAAAAAAAGAAATACAAGTCTCATCCATAAGTGTTTGTTGTTCTTGCTATATTTCTTCAGTTCTGAGAACATTGTCAAATGAAATGGAAACAATAGGTTTGTCTTCTCTTCCATTCATATCACCAAAAACATAAATACATCCTTGAACATCTTCAAATATGAAATCCATATTATGTGTATTAGGGCTATCCTCTTGTTCATCAAACAATTCTGATTTGGTTTTATTAACCTTCAAGAATTTTTCTTGAGGACTATCATTTTGACTTTCAAATGAATGAAGGGAAATAAGTTTCTGCTCATAATCTTCTTGCAAATGTGAAAAGATAATAGCATGAACTATTACACAGTCTAGAGTTCCCATGGATGCATTTTCAAAACCATGATTTTCAAAGGAATCAAATAAAACAACTGCCTTTTCATTATCTTTCTGTATTTTTGATTAAAAAGTGGTATACACTGTTTTGTTTCTTTCTTGAAACTCTATGTCATTTGTTTGTTCACTTTTTGAAGTCTCCATAGATGTAGTTTTATAACCCTCATCCATTTCTAAGCCACTTAGAATTTGAACAACCACATCATTCACAGGGGAAGAAAGACAACTTTGAAGCACTTTGTCTTGCTGGAAATCTTGTTCAATATCTTCATCAAGTTCACGAGAAGGAAAATGAATTCTAACAACAATTTCTTGCTCAACTTCCTCTTCAACCAAAGGAGGGGATACTATTTGTTGTTGGAATGAATATTCTTAAAGGGATTCAATGATTGCATCATTCATACACTCTTCATTACCAAAAACATTCTAAGGTACTTAATGAAATGTTTACAAAATTCACAACAATCTTCAAACACCAAGAATGAAGGAATAGATTCTCTATAATGCTTAAAGAATGTTATGTGGAAATTCGTAAGAGAGTATAAGCTACATGGTTTTAAACCTTCATACCATAATCTTTCTTTCCCCTCTTGAGTAACCATAAACATTTTCATTAAACAATCCTCATGAAATTCAATCCCCATCTTACATATGTGCATGTGAAATCTAATCAAGTGCAAGGCACCATCATTTCCTTTCCCATCTTTGAAATTAGGCAAATAAGTTTTCCAATCTATCTGTGGATGGCCCAAATTTGTCCCGCAGCCAATCCAACGGCTGTTGTAGCTTCTCCTATGCTACAACTGTATTTTCCTTCTGAAGAGGGGATTTCACTAATTTTTAAATGCTTCGTCCTTCTACAGGGTTGCTTTCTCACGATGTGCTACCTCCAAGGATCTTTTGAGAGGAATGATCTCCAAGCTCTGTCAAGAGTCTTACCTCTGGCGCTCTTGTCTATGAGACAACGTATTCTCTGCGCTCTTGCTCCTAGGATCAGGTTCTCTCCAAGATCTATGAAGAGGCTTACATCCTATGCTTTGATACCATGAAAAAATAATAAGTAAAGAAGATAATACAAAGAAGACGAAAGAAAGAATGTGTAGAACGCATTGGTATTAGATGAAAGGATGAACCTTATAGGCGAGAAACATTACAACTAAATCAACAAACAAAACAAGAAATCCTAACATCCAGCTAAATTATTGTGTTCTCTCTATATATAGAGATATATATAGAGAGAGAAGCAACATACCATTATCCTATCATATCTACCTGGAGTTACATTATAATGATGCAAGCGAAGCAATCGAAATCCCTGTTAAATATATTGTACCCTCAACAATATAACCGTACACTGCCAGCTGTACTGGACAGTTCTACTTTCTATTTCTGTCTTGCTTGAGCATATATAGCTCAGCCATCTTATATTGTAACTGAGTTCTATGTTCTGTACTTCTTCATACACATTTCAATATACTGTTCTATTCCTCTTCTCTCTGCATTTCTCTTTTGCTTCACAATTTATCATGGTATCAGAGCTTCAACAGTAAGTCTCTTCACACGGTCGGGAGAGCAACATGATCCTCACAGCGCAGAGCTTACACGCATCTTGAGAGCACGCGACACATACTTTTCACAAGGTTTGGAGAGTTGTCCGTAATACTCCTTAAAGATCCTTGTAAGAAGCTTGCGGAGGAAGCAGAGCATATAACACTCGAAAGATCCTGGACGAAGAGAACGCAGAAGAAGAAACTTTAAAGAAACCTACACAATTTTTTGAGAGAATCATCAAAGATTGACGAAGAAGAGTTGCAGAACGGAAGTTCGCTTAAAGAACTCGAAGAAAACGTTCCAAATTGTTAAAGATTCATGCGAAAGCCAGAATCATTTAAAGATTTCAAGAAATCGCTCAAATCTGTCAAAGATTGTAGCAGATAACAAAGAATTCGTGAAATTCTTTCAAATCTTTGAAAGATTCACGAATCTTTTCTTCCGCAGGAGAAAATTCCGTTAAATTTGGGAAAGACCGCGTCAAACACGCAAAGAACAGCCATTAAGGCTGCAAGATTCATCTTGCGAACAGATCCGCGGCGGGAAACCAGTCCAGACGGGACCAGGAGAGTGCAGAAAAGCCGAAAACATCTCAGCCGTCAGATCTTGTGCAAAGGACCGACAGCCGTTGGATCAGCGAGAAGGTGCACGAGGTTTAGTCCTCTGTAGTGCACAGGAGTGATTTTGACTTGTGAAGTCGCGAAATCCTGACGTCATCTTGACCGTCTGATCAAGAGACACGTAGCGAGATCCTATTCCATCGCAAAATCGGGAATCGGGAGTTGGACGAGAGAAAGAATCTGCTCTCCAAAAAATCTGATACGCGATATAGCGATACGATCTCAGCCGTCCGTTTATCCAGACACGTGGCGAACATCACAACACCCATCGGCATTTCGGCATTTGGGGTTTCAATTTGTCAAAGAAACTTGACATCGCAACTCGCAA
Organism: Picea glauca; assembly: GCA_000966675.3. NCBI lineage: Eukaryota > Viridiplantae > Streptophyta > Pinopsida > Pinales > Pinaceae > Picea > Picea glauca. The sequence continues at coordinate 196,913 of JZKD02S0585705.1, forward strand.
AATCACGATACGCAAAATCCCAATCAGATCTCAGTCCTCCATCCTTCAAGGACGCGTGGCGCAAATCCAGCAACTCGGAAAAAGTCCCGAAGAGGAAAGCGCCATCGGCATATCGGGATTCAGGAAATCGTGAAACCTAAGAACAAGTGATCGGGTTTCTTTCCAGTGAAATCCCCGACGCAAATCTAGCCATCCATCTGTTCAGGACGCGTGGCAGAGATCGAGGCTTTCGGGAAAAGTCCCGATAAGCGAGTTCATCGGCTTTTCGGGATTCAGCATTTCGCAGATCCTGGAGACAAGAGGTCCGGGACACATCATATCGTGAAATCATGAGGAGAGATCACGACCATCCGTCTGCTGGGACATGTGGCAGCAATCAACGAAATTGGGAAAAGTCCCGAAAGGAAGCACGCCATCGAAAAATCGGTGATCGCGAAACCGAGGAGACAAAGAACCTTGACATCAGAAATCGTGAAATCCCGATTTGCGATATCCCGATAAGCTCTGGACCGTCCGATCTTCAGCAGATCTGGACCGTTGAAAAGTCCAAAGGCAATTTTTCGCGTTTCGGCATTTTGCAAGGCAAGGAACGGGAAAAGCCTGTAGCGCTTTAACACAAGGCACGTGGTCACATTGCAAGGAGACCAAGGGCCATCTAAAGCCCGATAAGCTCACATCGACCATCGTCGACTCGAAAATCACTGAGATTGGAGGTAAATACAATTTTTTTTTTCCTCTATCTTTTTCAGCATTTTTTTTAAATGGCGTCGTCTAGCAATCTCGGCCCAACTCAGGGTCCAATTCTTCTGGGAAAGAATTACAAATTTTGGTCTCTTCACATGAGGTCGTTCCTGCAAGCACAAGAGTGCTAGGAACCAGTGGATCTTGGCTATGTGGAACCAGATCCAGCCGCCCTCACTGCCATGACAAATGCGCAGAGAATTGCTCAGGCAACTCTGAGGACCAAAGAAAACAAAGCAAAATTCTATATTCAGAATTCTGTGGATGATTCGATATTCTCGAAAATCACAGGCGCTGGTAATTCCAAACAGGCTTGGGACATCCTCAAAATGTCCTACCAAGGAAATGACAGGGTAAAAACAGTTAAACTGCAGTCCTTGTGGACACAATTCGAGACTCTCAGGATGACAGAGTCCGAAACTATCGATCAGTTCATGACCAGAGTCATGGGCATCGTGAACCAGATCAGACTAATTGGTGAAACCATCACTGATCAACGAATTGTTGAGAAAATTCTCAGAAGTCTCCCCAAGAAATTTGAAATGGTTGTAACAACCATCCTTGAATCCAAGGATCTGTCAAGATTTTCAACAGATGAACTAATTGGTTCTCTTGTGACACATGAGACAAGACTACATCTCACAGATGAGTCAATCTCCAATGCCTTCCAAACTCAATTCTCATTCAGAAGAGGGAAAGGCAGAGGAAGAAGTAGAGGAAGAGGGAACA
>JZKD02S0585705.1:219537-234106 GCA_000966675.3 Picea glauca
CAACCATCATGTCAGATCATGTCAGCAACATATCATATAATCAATAATACATCATCAAAATGAAACAATATCATCATAAATGAAACAACTCAAATACCCCACTCCCTGACTCAATTCGGAGTCTAAGGGAGTTCCACCGATGCCTCTGCATCCTCCAGGTCTGACACCCTGTACACTCAAAGAAACTGAGTCAGCAGCACCTGTCTACACCAAGGTAGTAAAAACATCCTGTCATATAACTCAATGCATCATAATGAAAGAAAAGTTTTATCATATAAATCCAGATCACTTGCGAGCAAGTGTCCTCAAAGAATAAGTTAGGTAAGTGCGCCAGAGCGGGATGTTACATGATTCATGTTTATACTAAGAATGTTGAAAGAAGAAAAATAGATGATGTTTATTATGTACCTGGTATGAAATGCAATCTTTAAAGTGTTGGACAAGTAATATAACAAAAGTACATTTAGTGTTCTTAAAGAACAAGGTATGTACAATTTATGATAAGTATCCAAGTAAGCAGTTGATTGTGAGAGTAGATATGACAAAGAATATAATATTTCTACTTATTATGAGAAATGATCTGACTGAATCTTTGAATGCTTATAAAGATAATGGTTTGGATGAGTCATGGTTATGGAATTTGAGATATGCCCCTTTACATTTTGGAGATTTATATTTGTTGCAAAAGAAGCAAATTGTGAAAGGGTTGCCCAATATTCAACAACCAACAATCTCCTATGAGAGTTGCATACTTGCAAAGCATCACAGAAATAAATTTATTTCTGGAGTTCTGTACAGGGATAAATCTCCATTGAAACTTGTTCACACAGATTTATGTGGACGGATGCAAACACCTTCATTGACTGGTAATGTTTGTTTTATGACTTTTATTGATGATTTCAGTCGAAAAACTTGGGTTTATTTCCACGAGGAGAAGTATAAATATTTTGATATATTTAATAGGTTTAAAGTTATGGTTGAAAATGAGAGTGGTAAATATATTAAAGTATTGAGATCAGACATAGAAGGTGAGTATATGCTACCTGATTTCATGGAGTTTTGTGAGTCTCATGGAATAAAGAGACTATTTACTACTCGTTATACTCCACAATAGAATGGAGTAGCTGAAAGAAATAATCGAACCATTATGAATATGGCTCGAAATTTGTTGAAGGAGAAGCATATTTTGAATGAATATTAGGGTAATGCAGTTATTTGTTCAGTATATATTCTGAATAGGAGTCCAACTAAGAGTGTAAATACCCAAGTTCCGGAGGAAGTTTGGAATGGTAATATTAGCAGGGTATCCCATTTGAGGATTTTCGAGTGTGTAGCTTATGCACATGTACCTGAAGAGATGAGAAGAAAGATGGATGCAAAAAGTGATAAATGTGTCTTTGTTGGATACAATGAGGATTCTAAGGCATATAGACTCTATAATCCCATGACAAAGAAGTATGTTATCAATAGAGATGTTGAATTCAAGGAAGAAGAAGCTTGGGATGGTAGCACTGATAAAATTTCTTCAGGGGGAGCTTAAATATCCCATGAAGATGATGATGGATATGAGTAGGTCGTACTGAATGGACAGTTAATTCCACATTCACATACACCTGCAATAAGAACTCCTTTAAAATACAATCACCATGATTCATCCCATCACAACTAAGAATGCCAAGAACATATGACCGTGGTGAGCCATCAAGTCATGGTGGATAGCAAGCATAATCAGAGGTGAGTGATGAATCAAATACTACTTTATATTCATTAAGAAACATAATTAGAGGTCAAAAGACTAGAAGTTTAAGAGAATTGTATGAGCAAAATGATGAAGTAGATCAAGTTTCAAATTTTGCATTAATTGGATATGATCCTATAAATTTTGATGATGTTGTTAAGAAAGAAGTTTGGGTAGAATCCATGAATAAGGAAATGGATGTCATAGAAAGGAATAACACTTGGGAACTTGTAGATTTGACTAAAGATAAAAATTGCATAGGTGTTAAATGGATTTACAAGGTGAAGTTAAATGTTAAAGGTGAAGTTGAGAAGCACAAGAAAAGGATTGTAGCTCATGGGTTCAGTGAACAGACCAGTGTTTATTATAATGATATTTTGAATATGTACACAGGATTGAAACAGTAAGAATGGTGTTAGTTTGTGTTGACCATAATAAATGGTGTATGTACCATAGGGATGTAAAATCTACATTTTTAAATGGTTTGCTGGAAGAAGGGGTTTATGTGAAACAACCTCCAAGATATCATATTGATGGACAAGAAAGTAAGGTATACAGGTTAAAGAAAGCATTGTATGGATTGATACAAGCACCCAAAGTATGGTATAACAAAATTGATGAATATTTGAAAGGTGAAGGATTAAACATGAGTCATAGTGAGTCAACATTGTATACAAAGGTAAATCATGAAGGTAAACTCTTGATTGTATGTTTGTATGTTGATTATTTGATTTTCATCATAAATCTTTTAGTAGATGATTTTAAGACAACCATTAAATATGAGTTCGAAATGACTTAGGAATGATGAAGTATTTTCTAGGCATTAAAGAAAATCAATCTGAATATGGTATTTTTATTTGTCAAACTAAGTATGCAAAATGCATATTGAAAAGGTTCAGGATGGTGAGTTGTAAACCAGCCGTAACACCTATTGCAACTGACACAAAACTTAGTAAGAATGATGATGGGTCATGTGTTGATCTAACTCTGTATAAAAGAATGGTTGAAATTCTTATGTATTTGACAACAACAAGACTTGATATTATGTTTGTTGTAAGTCTGATTTCTAGATTTATGGAGACTCTGGAGAGTACTCATTGACAAGATGGAAAAATGATTCTAATATATGTTGTTGGAACAACTAATTATGGTGTTTTGTACACATCATATTCATAATTTAAATTGATTGGATATAATGATAGTGATTTTGCAGGTAGTGTAGATAACAAGAAGAGCACATCAGGATATGTGTTCAACTTTGGATCATGAGCAATAGCATGGGCTTCAAAGAAGCAACCCATTGTAACTTTATCATCTATCGAGGCCGAGGATGTTGCAACAACAACATCTTCATGTCACACACTATGTGGATGAGAAGGATTATGACCGAAATGTTGCATGAACAACAATAATCAACTTGGATTTTTTGTGACAATAAATCAACCATTTCACTGTCACGTAATTGTGTTTTTCACAAGAAAACTAAGCATATTGATACAAAATATCATTTTATTCGAGAGTTGATAAACAATGATGAAATTTATGTAGAGTTTTGCATATATGAAGATCAATTTGCAGATATGTTTACAAATCCCTTAACAAATGAATTATTTGAAATTCATAGAAAGAACATTGGGGTTTGTGAACTGTAATATTGCATATTTTTGTTTTTGGGTGAAATGATTCAGGGGGAGAATGTCAAAAGATTAATCATTCCACTGCCCAAAAGATGACTTATCCCAGTCAATCGAATTTTGAAGAGTTACCACCGCCCAAAAATTAATTATCACCATTTTGACCGCCTTATTCATTTAATGATTGAAGAGCTATCACCGCCGCACCATTTCCTTTTTTACTGATCAAATATCAAAAGGGCAATGAACCATTAATGTTCTGGAAAAATGAAATTTGATTTAGGAACTGTGAAGGGGCAAGTTAACCAACTAATTGTGTGTGTGTGTATATATATATAATTTTGATTTTGGAATGGACAAATAGAGAGAAAATTGATAATGAAATTTTGTGAGTGTTAACAGGAGATTTTATACTCTGTTCCTGTTTGAATCCGAGTTTGTAAACTCATTATAATGTTCAGATTTATTACAGAGTATCTATTTTGATGTAGCATACGTATTTTGTTTTCTGTTTGAAAACTTTATTTAAATTCCTATGTTGTGCAATGCTTTTTCATTAGTTGCTATTAAGTTTTTAGTACATAAGTATAAGTACTAGGTTATAATTCTCATCTTTCTGATATAACTTTGTTTTTGCTGTAATAGCCTTTTACTCCCTACTGAAACACCTTTTGAAAAGGTTGTTGTAGAACAAAGTATCGATATTTGTTTATGATACATGAGTAGTTTACTTAAGTTTTTGTTGTAATAGCTCTTTATTATTTGTTGAAACTGTTGTTGAAACACTTGTTAAAATAGTGGCTGAAACACCTAGATGTAGCTTACAAGTGTTGTTACACACCTGCACACACACCCACAATATCATAAAAAAAAGAAACAAGTGATTATAAGCACTATAGTATTAATAAGCCACTTATTTCTCTCTTAAGGAAGTATCTATGTCATCAATTAACATTGTGAGTAGAAATGGTAATTGGCTTAAGTTGGTGCAGCATGGCAGCAGATATTCATAGTTATCGATCGTACAAGTCAGCATAAAGAATATAATAGAAGATCATAGAGTATAATTTTATAATGTTTTTAGAACAACCAAATACAAAATTGACATTAGTAGCGTTCATTCAGAATAATATAAGCCACTACATAAAATGGATAGCTTATGTTCAAAGAAAAGGAAAAGCCAACATTGGAAACAATTGATCTGAAGGTGTCCGTCAAGGAAAACAAAAAATTCTAGAGGTCTCGAGCGTGTATTCAATCTAACCATTCAAAATATTGAATTGAATTTCATAATAATCAGAAAAAATACATAAAAATTAAGATAATTGAGAAATGAATGTTTGATGTTTACCGCTCCACTAAGAAATGAGATGTTTAAAAATTTTCAGATTAATTTACACATTTGTAAATTTACACATTTGTAAATTAATCACACGTAATGGTTCAAAATAAAAGGAGTTCTTACTTCGCTAATGTCTCCTGCCCCTTACTCCTCATCACATTCATAAATGGCAGGTCGTACGGAAGTTCGAGGGTCTAATTAATATGATGAATAATTAATATTTTTAATATAATTTTTAATTATTATTATTGTTATAATATTTTTTATATAATTTTATTATTATTATTATTATTTAAGTTAAAACTATTTTTTGGATTTAATTTTAAGATAAATAGTTTGTAAATTATTAGCTATTATTTATATGAATAATTTTATAATTATTATTATTTAATATAATTTAAATTAAAATTAAGTTATATAAAAAATTCTCGATTAAGTTTGATTTAGGATTTATCATTTAAGTATAAAACACCTTATTATTCTTAGGATTTTATTACTCTTAGGATCATTGTGAAGGAGTTTGGAAATAATAAAATCTTTGAAATAGATTAAAAGATTTAAAAGTTATTTTTGAGTTGAGAGTTGGTGTTAAAGTAATAGAAAATTATTTCTATGTCTAGGAACAATGAAAATAGGTTGGAAGAAATCAATTGTAATAAGAAGGTTAAGAAAGGTTGTCCCCTTTACCCTACTCTTTTTGGTATATACAATGAAAAATTATAGGGTTTTTTAGAAGAAGCAAGTTAAGTCAGGGAGACATATTATCGACTAAACAATACTCAAGAATTACTTGTGACTGACATAACAAAGGTTATTATATTTAAATTGAAAAAACACTTACCTTAATTTTGTGTATAACAAAGATAATTTGGAAGAAGTTACTTCATGTACCATTCAAAAACGATAAATGGAGAGTGAAAAGCTTATTATGTAGATGGAAATAGATGTAAATCACTGAACCTTTGGTTATGGAATAAGATGACACTCCTCTTTGAGACTCTCGTTACTCATGTTATCTTATAAGGTTATGAAGTTTGAGGCTCCAACATCTCTAAGAAATAGTGAAGAAAGATAGAGAAATCCAAAAGTATTTTATAACTTATAATATCAAAATTAAAGGCAATACACCCTATCATATCTTCCTCATATAAGTAAGTATTCCCCTTATTAAGAGCACGATTATGATTAGATGCCTACTGTAAAGAATAAGATAAACATAAGATTTCTAATATTTCTTACATGAGGGTCAAGTGGGTTGGCATAAAGATGTCAAGTGTTGGCTAAATCATTCGGTTATAAAGGAATATGTCACTTTACAAAATAATAATAATATTTAAATATGAGTTAGCATAAAGTTATCAGATTTAGTTAAATGATTAGGGAATAAAGAAAGAGTTCACTTTGAAAAATAAATGATAATATTAAAAATATTATAACATATAAATTTAAGGAGAAATTATGATGTGATAAAGAATTAGAGGATAAAATAAAATAAGATATTATAAGGAGCTAATCAATCTTAATCTAGAAGATCAAAAGTATCTTTCAAGGGTAATTTAGAGAATCAAAAGTAAAGAAAATCAACATTTCTAAATGAGAACAAGAAAAAACTCCATATAATTCATAAAAAAAAATTAACAAAATAAACCAAGTAATTATTTTTTCTTAATATCTCATAAATCAAATTTAGTTTGAGTGAACATTAACAACCATCATTATCTTTATCATTATCAATATCAATAAAATGATTCTATTGATTAAATCATTAATACCATAAAAAAGTTGATAAACATATTAAATTTTTATTTTTATTAAAATTGATAAGAATGCTAGGTTTTAGTTCTTAGTACTTAATAAAGTATTGTCATTGTTAATGGTACATTATAGCCTAGTAGAAATGAGAAATATACCATTTATATATATATACACACCCAGAGATTATAAAGATGTAGTTAACCCTAATCTAGAAAATCAAAATTATTTCTGTGTTTTGAAAAATGTAAAGAAAAATAAATAAACATTCAAAAAAATATAGATCATTATAAATCAATTTACACTTCACAGATTTTCATATGCTAAACTATGCATTATTCATAACGCAGACACGTTTCCATATGCTCACTCTTCATATGCTAAACTATGCATTATTCATAATGCAGAAACGTTTCCATATGCTCACTCATAATTTTGAGTAGGGAAGTACAACACAAGGACATAACAAATGGAATTTTCATGAGTTGCGTGCTCATAAAAGTCTACTTTGTTTTTACAGTGTTCTTCAAAAAATTATTATAAATTCGAACAAACTGCCTTAACATTAAATTGAAATTTCGATGTACAGAATATAAAATCTCGAAAAGTTAATAGAAATTTTGATCGGCCGTGCAAACATGTTATGCGCAGAGGACAATCTTTCAATTTCAGTGGTCTAGGCTGCCACTCTCACCTTCAAATCTGCAATTATTTTTGCCTTTAATGCTTATACTATGCATACATATTGTAGTTGAGTTGTGAGATCATTGTCAAGATTCGTTAGTCTCACGAGCCAATCTCCTAATAATTCTTTGAAATTTTATATTCTAGTGTCACATGAGTAGTAAGAACAACGGCGACATTGGCCATCCATAGCATCCTTCAAAGAATAGACTAAATCTGGAAACTCCTCAACGTCCCAATAAAGAGCCATTGGGCTACCCAGGCTGTCATAAATCCACCAACCTGCAATCACCAGTCTGATATACCTTCACCAACTTGCAATCAACATAAACGAGAGGAAATATTTGAATCAAACACTCATTCCTCGTAAAGAAAATAGAAGTACTTATTGAACCCAGGCTATAGTATAATATGTTGTGAATTTATTATGTAAATTATATTTAATTTATTTTTCAATTTATTAAATATTTAACCATATATATGGGTGAGTGTACATGATAGTTTCTCATGATGTATTAGTGGTAATGTAAACATGGAAAAAAAACAATATGGGTGAGTGTACATGATAGTTTCTCATGATGTATTAGTGGTAATGTAAACATGGAAAAACAACAATTTGTTAGTATGGAGAGATGATTAAAAGTACTTTTACAATGAATTTAAGATGGTGTAAACAGATCAAATGTAGAAAATTGAATTAACTTTCCAATATATAATTTCTATTTTTAAAATTTGTGTTTTAATATGTAAAATTCGAGTTTTTCTAACAATAATATTTTATTTTCATACAAAATATAATGTATATGTTTCCATTAATTTTCCTGCAAAATATAATGCATATGTTTCTTTTTTCTTATCCAAAACAATTTTTTTCAAAATTTATAATGGATTACCTCTTATCATAAATACGTAACATTTCGATATCATAAATACTTAACATTTTAATGTTCAACTACTCTAAATATTTCACAAAAAAATTGAAACTTTCTTGGTGAGTTAAGTAAGTCTATTTAATACTTTAGGCATCTTGTTAATGAGTTTAATCGTGTTATGAGTCATTTTGATGTTGAAGAACTTTAAACATTTCCCAAAAACTTGAAATTTTCTTGGTGAGTTAAGTAAGTCTATTTAATACTTTAGACATCTTGTTAATAATGGTGTTGATATCTTGATAGAGGGTTTTGTGATCTCTCATAGAGGGTTGGGTGATCTCTCTTCCATTAACATTTGTCATGTGAAAATGGTGATCTCTCTCCCATTAACAATTGTCATGTAAAAACAAATGAAATTTGAATAATCTTTTTATATATGATTCGGTGTTTATAAGTTAATTCATTCAACTCACTTAAAAATATATTCATGAGATGAGTTAGGCTTCATTGTGAAACAAAAAGACAATGTACGATATTTTTATTGCGATGCAATAAAACATGTTTATGATGATGTAATGAAACATGTTCATGGTGATTATAATCAATAATAACTTAAATGTTTTGAAACTTAAGTATGTATTTGTTATGTTTGTATAATTATTGTTTTATAAGAGGTTTTCAACTTGATATTTATTATATATATGGTTAGATGTTTGCAAGTTAATGATGGTCTCTTATGACACATTAGTGACAATGCAAATTTGGAAAAAAAAAAAAATTAACTTGGAGGGATTATTTAAGGTACTTTTACAATGAATTTGAATATAGTGTAACAAAGTGAAACTTAAGAAATTGAATCAGATTTCCGAATATATAAATTTTATTCATAGACATTGTGAATAACTATGTCAAATACATTTTTTTCTAAAAAGAGTATCTTATTTTTTCAACAAAATATAAGGTATATATTGTTTTTTGTGCAGGTGTTGAGGATGGAATTTCATTCCAAAAACTTGTATACTTGTAGAGAACCTGCTTTTCTTATGCCATGTTTTTTTTGTAAATTTTAATATTAATTTTATATATTTTTTAAATTATCAAAGTCAACATATGCCTGAAATTACAAGTCTTTCATTCATGGAGGCTAAGAGGCTCTTAACATTATCAAAACAATTTTTTTTTAGATCATAGGTATGAATCTCCTCTAGTGCCACATATAACTCATTTACGAAATTCCTAAGAAGAGAAAACATTATAGAAAAAATAAGAGAGGTATGTATTCTAAGATTTTGATATATGTGCAGACAAAAATAGATTAAAGATATTAAAAAATATGAACTTAAAAAAAAATTATATTTGAAATCTCCATAGTTGACTCTATCTATTTCTATAGTTTTGTCAACAATTGAATTGTTTATCATATATAAAAATAACGTCAAAGACAGAGATATTGTAACATCTCACTCTAGCGCACTCAGAACACTTATTCTTTGAGGACACTTGCTCGCAAGTGATCTGGACCTTTATGATAAGAAAACATTTACCCTTGATTATGATGCGATATGATAGATGACATGATGTTTTACTACTTTGACATAAACATCTTCTATTGACTCGGTTTTACTGAGTGTGCAGGGCTTTTGACCTTGAGGATGCAGAGGCATCAATGGAACCCCTTGGACTCTGGATTGAGTTAGGGAGTGTGCTATTTGGGTTGATTTATTTACTGTGATATTTCATTGATTTGATGATATGATGTGGAGATGTTCTGACATGATTGTTGATGATGCAGGCTGACGATAGCTTGTCGACCAGACTCGCATATGGAGTAAAGGGGCCACACATGATTTTCCGAGAGGTTGAGGGAGAGGTGTGGATAGCAGCCCTGCCACAACCTACTAGCACTCCTGTCGTGGCTCGAATTGTAGGTTAACGATTACCTAGTTCGAGAGGATCCATGATGCCATGAGGGAAGACTACGATAGTTGTTCACGATGATTCTAAGGGGCGCAGAATAAGGTGGGGACCTTATTCCTTAGAGCCCTTAGTCTCCCACAAGTTCACCTGGCGAAGTGTTGACTCCAGGGGTTATTGATGTCTACCAATCAGTCAAGTTGGCGAGTGGCACCCTTGGAGCACGTGGTGCATTCTAAAGGGCACATCGCGCAAAAGAAATACCAGAGGCGAGTGGCACCCTTGGAGCACGTGGTGTGTCCTGAAGGGCACGTCGCATTGATGTTGATAAAGAAACAAACCTAGATGGCCCTAAGACATTTAATATAATAAGAAATTATTAAACAACTTCCCTAATTAAATTTCATCGAGTTCAGACTCTAAGTCCTAAGTCTAAAACTTCTCTAGTGTAAGAAAAGTTTTTGTCTAACCTTAAGAAAAAGACCCTAAAAATAAAAGTAAAAATTTAAACTAAAACCCACTTAAGTAATAGTTTTAGTTTTCATAAAATTTTTGGGGTAAAATGAAGAGAGTAAGAATTTAAATAAAACTAGTGGATTTAAAAATTGCAAAGAAGAAATTAATTCTTAACTTGTGAAAGTATAAAAAGATATTAAATTAATAATAAAAGGAAAAGATTAGATAGCGCAACTGTCGTTTTGGCTCTAATAAAAAGGGGAAAGAAGGGAAAAATAAAAAAATAGAAAACTAAGGAATGGAGGAAACATAATAAAGGAAAGAATGGAACTTATGGTAAAAGGCAAGGTCAACATAGTAAGGAATTTGCATTAAAGAACCTTCTAATTTGAGCTAAATTAGCAATGTCATTTTTAGGGAAAGTATTTAAAAACATGTAAGGGGATCTAGGAACACCTAGGAGTAAATTTAGGAGCAACTCTAGGTGGGTGAGGGAAATGAGGCAATTAATAAATTTAAAGAAAGTAATTATTGGAGGAAAGAGAGGGATGGACGACACCTGTGCGAAGGAGAATATTTATAATATTTTTATTAAAACTAAATGAAAATGTGATTTAGGGAAAGTTGGAGGTTCTAAAACTCTATAAAAGAAAGGGAAGATGAGGAAGAAGGGGATTGGTTGTTAGCGTAAAGTTACGCTGTCGGATTTGTGACTTGACTGATTACTTGTGAGGAGTTGGGATTTCTTAGCTTGGATAGGAGTGGTAGCTCGGCCTTGTGAGGCGAGCTGGGAAGCTAGACATACCATCTGGATAGTGTGTGGCCCCTTTACGGCTCGAGCGGCTGAGGGGGAAGCAGAGTACCCCTAACGATTGGTTGGTAGGTACCGGTGTAGTCTCGACGGTCGACGAGTAGGAGTGCGACGGAGAGCACGGACGACACTCGGGGATGGCGTTGAGGCAACGATATGATTTTATTTGGTAGAGTAGAATGCATGTTTAGATACTACGACGATTATGATTGTATTGTTGTAAAAACATTAACTCAGCTGCTGTAATCTTGTATTCGATAAAAAAAAAAAAATGGAGAAAAATCTCGCTACTAATCTATTGCATCTTTATCATTAAACGACTATCTCTATAGCTTCCCTTGACTGAAAGTTGCCTTGCATCCTGAAGCGTTTCTTTTTCTGCAGAAATTTTTGGTGGCAAGTTGTTTTTCTGTTTTTTTATATAACTTGGCATGCTTCTATATCTATTGCTATCTCGTTTTACTTTGCCTTCTCATCTCACCGGACGTTCTTACAATTTTACTTTATTGATTGTGTTTGAGCATGCATGGAGGAATCTACTCTGCGTCTAAGCTTAGATGAGTGACTGAATTCTGTGATTGTTTCTTGATGGCCTTCCTCTGCAATTTTATCTCTGCACAATAATAATGGATAAATCTTGTCATGATCTTATGCCCATTGATCGATTGCCTACAATTACCGTGATCCGTGTTCGGTTGATTTTTTTTGTTCCTTGGTTGAATCTTTATGCTTCTGTGTCACTCTTGTTGGTTGTATATTCCTGGATATGGTATAATCGCAATTAATTTATTGAGGTGCTGTATTGCAACCTGTGGACGATCACTGTTATAGTTATATTTCATTATGGTAAATACATCGTTGCGGTGCAATCTTAGTTCAATGTCACAATGTATAATTATCATGTGGTGAGTGTCAATGGTATAGCCGTTGTTTACCTTTATGAAAACCTTTTATGTTTTATATGACCCCTTACATTTTATAATTCAACGACGAAATTACATTTTTATTTCAAAAACGAATTATTTCTTTGGTATATTGGCGAGGAACTATATTCTGGCATTAAAGAGAGAATTTGATTAAAACTGTGATCAATCGACCAAGCATCGACTATGCTCGATGGCGGTTAGCGTTGTATCTCTGGTTCCCCACCTTGGATCCCAACCGGCCAGCAACGATTCATCAAACTTTAACCGTGTAAATCAGCCCTGGGTTCTTTCGACACTTACAACAAGTTACACTTCTGGTCTGGCATTATTCCTCCCTCTGGTGCGTATACAGAGCGATTTCCCTGCTCATTATTCATTCAACAACGTAAATCCATCCCGGTGCTTGCCCAACGATCCCTCCATACAATAATGGCGACCAGGTGGGTTCGTCTTGAGCGTTGGGGCACCGCCTATCCATCAATTGATGTTGTGTCTTAAAGGCTTGAATGTTGAACAACTTTCCTCCCTTGTCGTTTAGAAACCACCATTAAAATGGATGGATTTAGAAATATGGATATCGACGTTCTTCGTTGGCTGAGCATGCTTAACCTCTGACTGAAACCATATTCCTTTTCTAACAACAACCTTCCATGTTATTTAGTTATGTTTTATTAAATTGTTTAACCAGTAAATCGCGTGGGAGGAAATTGATATAGATGTCAGTAGAGGTCGATTGTGTATCGTGGTTTTTAGCAACTGTCAGTTAAAAGAACCTTTAATGTTTTTTTTTACCACTATCCATGAAAAACTCTAATTCCTCCCTTGCCAACTGTGTTAATTTCTGAAATTTTTACTGCCCGACAGTTGCTTTAAATCGCCCCTGCAAAACTGCCTTTTGGTTCGTTCTACCTAGTAGCGCAGCAGTTTCCAAATTGACCTTCGGCGTGCATGTGTCTTTGTTATCTTTGTTTATCTTTGATAATTTTAGAATGTATCTTTGCTTATCTATTGCATTTAGTATTGTGATATCAAGGTAATAAATAAGGTGAAATTTTTTACTGTTAGGGAAACATAATCGAGGTGGTGATCTGTAAAGGTAAAAGTTAATATAATATAATGTTATGATAATACTTAAATATAAGACCTTGTATTAGATTGTTCTTACGAAAATATATATATCACAGAATAAAATGTTAGCATATATATAAAGGTACTGTCATGGTCATCTTAATGCAGTGTGGTAGAACAAGGGTAAGGATATTGATTTTAGTAGGAATGTTTCTGAAATTTTATTGTTAGGGATATCATAAATTGACATAGTAATGCGTAATTGAGGTGTGACTATAAAATTATATTGTTAACACAATAGGTGTAGGTAACGTCATGGTAATATGTTGTTTCGAATTATGTAAGAGTAATGTGTGCAATATCAGATAGAGAGTAATGTTAGTGTTAGATAGCTCATAGAAAGTAATGTCATTGTTATTTTATTGCAAATATTATTGTAAATTTTATGGTCATTAGTGATATTATGGTGTACTTTAACAATTATGTAATGAATGGGGTATTGATACCAATATTTAGGGTAAGGCTAGTTTTCAATTACCATTGTTGTTCATGGTAAAATTTAATGGAATGTATTGATTAAAGTTAATGCTAATGTTATGGTAAGGTTAAATTTCTACGTTATTTGTTTTATGGAAATGTTAAAGTAATGGTTATAGATAATTTGTAAGTTGCTAGGTGATCGTCATTTTATTTAGCTAATGTAAACATAATGTGGTTATTGTATGGAAATGATGTTGGGTTTAATTATCATTAATAACAAGTACGATGCAATGTCTTGAACTAAGTTCAATAAGTTTGTATAATTCAGTAAATGGGGATTGTGATTAACTCAATTTACATATTTAAGGTTGGATAACTCGTCGATTAATGAAATTTAAATGGAGTTTTGGGTCTGTAATTAATGCCAATTGAGTCGTAGAAGATACTTGGTCTTAACAGTGGCTAGTCGTTGTCGGAGTCCTTTTGGTCTGCGCATTCTGTAGAGGACATGGTTGTTTAATTAATAAATTGTTGTAATTGGTTGTGGTCTTTTGATTGCTTGGTCTGCCTATGTCGGACAGGATGTAGACACCTCCATGTTCCTCAGAACATTCGCCAGCCTTGAGACCTTAAATGGTTAAAATCGATGGGAACCTGGGCTTAAGCGTTGCTTATGTATCTTGGAGGTCCTAACCATTGCAGGGTAGGATGGATGGGTAGTCAGTCTTACTTATTGTCGATTGATCATTGTTAAATGCATGCAGTTACTTATTGTGCGTCTTATATCGTCTTGTTGTGTTTGTCATGGTTGTGCCTTGTTCATCGTCGGGTGGCGACTCAGAGTCGAATGTGTTTGTTTCCCTTGTACATGCGTGCACACACTTTAAAATAT
>JZKD02S0585705.1:259143-276819 GCA_000966675.3 Picea glauca
TTCCTGTGGTTGATAATCCTATGCTAGAAAAAAACCCTATCCCTTTCGTTGACAGACCAATTTTCTTATCCAAAGAACCCTGTGATAGGGCCGTGCTCGATGATCCTATGTTAGAACAATAAGATGTTGACCCTAATATATTTGAATCTCCTGAGCATGAGAAAGATGTTTTCCCTAATACCATGGAAAAGGACGCTAATAAATTCTCACACAAACTATCAAAAAAGAATCCATACTTAGGTTTTAATAACAAAAGATCTAGGAGATTGATCTCAAGGAGTTTGAGGAATAAATAGAAATCTCATGTGAGCTCGATCAAAGTGATTGAGATTCATGAGGACTGGGATTCTGACATCGAAAATTTCTTGGATGAGGAAGACCCAACTTACCATAAATCGATTACCAGTCAGACCTACAATTTTGTAGATAATCTGCCACCATGCCTAAAACATAACAAAAATTTCCTAGGGATCAAACTCAGTCAAAAACCCATGGTGGATAGTGGAAGCGTTTTGATGCACAGTCATATGTTTCCTCAACCAGTTGTTCCATATCCACGATGTGACGAGTGTTTTCTTTGGATAAAAAAGTATTACATAGAGGTCCCCTTCCTTCAAGCAAACATCAAGACTCTTACAGCTTAGATCGACTCATTAACAAGTGAAAACCATAGAATCAAGATTAGTGCACAAAGGCAAGGAAAACACTTGAAAAGAACTGGAAATGTCATAATAAAAAATGTTGACTGTGTCAAAGTAGTGATTAACTCTGAGGTTTTATGAGCCGAATTTAGAATCTAGTTGAAAGGTAAAGATTTGTTGTGTTTTTATTGATTTCTTTTTGATTAATATATATTGAATTAGTTTTTTGTTGTTTAAAATAAGAATAGCTATAGAATCAACAGATTCTGTAGCCAGTCTATTCTCATTCAAAATTTTGGAAAATATTGGTTAAATTAATATCTAAATTTCTTTATTTCGTTTTTTCTTTTAGGATATCTTGCAGTTTGTGGTGATTTAATGAGATGGAGCATTTATGGTGGTCTTATCACCCTCTATTTTTGTAATTAGTAAATCATCTTGGGATTTGATCCTGTCTTAGAAGATATGATTCTTAGTTTTCTTGAACTCTTTAAATACTTCATATTTTGTAATGAAGACATCTTGGCCTAGGGTTGATTATGGATGATTAATTCACAAACTTGAATGTGACAACAATTTGCATTTCATATTTAGCTTCCTGTAAATGGTGTTTTCATTTATAAGTTTGTTTGTCCTGATAACCTAATAGTTTTCTAATAGCTTTAGACTTCAAAATCTGTTATGTTTTTTGGGATAATTCTTATTACATATCGTCCATATTTGATGCTTCAGATATTAAACAGAGTGATCATTTGTTCAGCTCAAATGACATAATTTCTCCTTAATTTTTAGTTGAATGGTTAAATGCAATGTTGTTACAATTAGATTTATCTCAATGTAATTGATTGCAATCACAAGATCACAACAACCGTTTGTATCATTCATTCTATTATTAAAACTCAACCACCACCACATTGTTCTGCATTTATTCATAACAATTTTAAGGTTCATTGCAGGTTTCCCTCCTAGACAAGGTGGTTGGATGTTCGCTAATCGTACAGATGTTTGGATGCATATCGATTAACTCACTAATAGGTTAGATCATTTATGTTTTTTTGTCATTTATTCATCATTAAAACTCGAATATATGTTCTGGATTTTGACTATTCACATATTTTCGTTTCATAGTCTTTTACATTAATTTAGATTTATAAAGAAAAAACCAAAAATATTTTTTATGTGCTTTCTTTATCTGCTTCTTCAAAGAATTCATTTTTCACATTAATTTTTGTAAGTTTAGATTAAAACTTGCAGTGTGTATATCATGTACATAAAAAGGATAAGTATATCTTCTATTTAAATATACCTGCAATAGTTACGTCATACGTATGTACATATATATATATATATATATAATAATTAGTGATTAGTTAGTTATTTCATATATATATATATTGTTTATTTAGGACTCTTAGATTGGCTAACGGAGCCATTAAACCTGTCAAAATAAGTTACACCAAACATATTGGGTTGTTTACACAACCCCGGACCAGACTTGTTCTTCCAGTTGGCGGATAGTCAATCTCACCCATCAACAAATGGCGCTAGAAGGAGGGCCTGAATACAATTGATGGCATGTGGAAGTCGCAAGACTCCTCCCCCACACACTCACTCCCCTATAGTAACAAAGAGTCATTATGAAAACAACGTTACCTCTCAAACAACAACTACCTCAAATGAAAATACCATGATTATCGTTGAGTCAGTTACACCAAACCCTCATGGTCCGATGTATAAGAAATTGTTCGTTGGTCACTTTTAAGGACACAGAGTGCTTTGGCGCATATCATACACCCTGGTCGGCCACTGAACCAACCTCTAGATTTCTCTGATATCAAAGAGAAACTTGAAGGCACTGGTCTGCTTTTGAATCCCACAGATTATGATCATACCCATACTCTTGGAGCCAGAAGATCCGTTATTCCACCTTCTCCACCTCATTCATCTCCTTCCTCTTCAGGAGGAGAATCCTTTGACAAAGGAAGTGCATCATCTGAACCATCTCAGCCTTCGATACCACCTACACCCATGGAAAATCAAAACAATCCCGCTAGACCTTGGCTCAACCAAGATGTTGTGGCCATACCTAGACCCCAACACCCTTTACCAAAACACCCGAAGAAATGGTTACCTAAGTTCGATCCTGATTCTAAACAAATCACCAAAGATCACATAAAAAAATTCATGTTAGCCATTAGACTCTAAAATGTAGAACATGAAGATGTAGTATGTAGACTTTTTCCTTACACGTTTGAGGGCAATGCATCTACATGGTATTTCGCCCAACAACCTCACACCATTGTATCGTGGGACAAATTCGAGTCYTGTTTCCTAGAGAAGTTCGGAGATGATAAATCTCCTAAAGTCTTAGTCATGGAAGTCYYCATTTTAAAGATGAACCCTAAGGAGAAAGTAAAAGATTTTAACCAAAGGTTCCTCAAGTTAAAAAATYAAATCCCCGTTGATTCAATGSCCGCGGAAAACMTCATTGTGGCATATTACASCAAAKMTCTMCACTAGAATGTAACAATTTGGGTTAAAAGGTCTAAGAAGGAAAYGTTATTGAAAGCCTTYAAGGAGGAAAGACAAATYGAAAAAGATATTTCCAGCCTAAAATATAATCTTAGTAATGAGGCAGAGATAACCTCGTCTTCTAAKAAGAAAATAGAAATTCTTCCTAGACCTCCCCAAACCAAAACTCAATCARAAACTTYAGATTTGGAAAGTTTACAAAAGGTCRTCCARAAATTATCAAATCAAGTTGTAGACTTGAGGAGATCAGYTGAAGARGAATCTTAAAGAAAAGGAAGTTACAAACCTCCTTTTAGAAAACCTTTTCCCTCAAACTGACCAAACCCAACCCCTGAGGGTCTAAATTTTGAAAGATTACAATATGCTATACAGACTATCCTTGAAGCACATGATAACTTATCCCCCCCTTGGAATTTTGAAGATTTGATTGAAGAGGAAACAATTGAAGAAAAATAATCATCTCCCAATATATTCAGACATTTTTCTGACAATATTTTTCAAGCCAATTTTGAAATTGTCCATCCTTACAATACCAGAAGTAAAACTCAGAGTAAATCCTATTCCGAACTAGGTACTAATGTGCCTCAGAAAAAATTTAAACAAACTAAAACAAAACATAATTTAGTAGCCCCAAGTTTAGAATATGATTTGATCGAAGACCTAAAGAAACTTGGAGCTAATATTTATATTTACGAACTTTTAAAGTTTCCTTTGCTGTTGCAGAAAATGTTTTAGAACATTGCAGAAAACAATAAAAACAACAATTTGAACAACAATAAAATTGCAGAAATCAGTCCTAAAACAGCTCAAAAAGTCCCTACTAAAACAACACTTGAACCCTCATATAAAAGAGACCTCACTGAAAAAACTGTATCAAATGTAGATAAAGTAATTTCAGAGACAGTGACTAAAAATCAACAATTGTAACGACTAAAAATCAACAAAGTTTTGCTATTAATACTCGCAAAAATGTCCCACCTTTTTTATTAACTTTTGAAATTTTCAATAGAAATGTACATAATTGCATGGTAGATTCTGGCACATCATCAAATGTGATGCCTTTGTCTGTCTGCCAAAAAATCAATGCTGAAGTTCAACCTTCTAGTCTTAAATGATTCAACTTTATCAGACGAATGTTAAGGTAATTGGTGAATTAAAGAATTCACTTGTTAGGCTATCCGCTAATCCTAAGGTTTACCAAATTATTGATATCATTGTTGTTGACATCCCTGAAGTGTACGGTTTATTCTTAAGCAGGGATTGGTCTGAACAGTTGCATGGATACTTTGCGACAGACTGGTCTCATTTGTGGCTACCAGAGAATGGAAAGCCAAAAAGACTTAGGATTAATCGTGAGCGTTACCTCAAGCACACCGTGACACATTTGAATGATGTTAATGAACCACTTATTGCTTCCACTAATTCACTCAAAATGCAGAGAATGAACACCTTTTCCAGTAACTTCATGGCTGGAAATTCCATCATCGTTGATCCAGAACAATAGTTGGAACTCATGAAATGCACACAGTCAGAAGCTTTACCAAATGCGTCAAACATGGTCGACGAAGCTCACATATGGTCTCTCTACTTCAATGGATCTAAATCTAAAGAAGCAGCTGGTGCAGGATGTGTACTCATCGACCTAATAAGTAATAAAACTTTGATTGCCTATCGATTAGAGTTTGAATGTACAAACAACATCGCCGAATACAATGCAATTTTGCAAGGACTCAAGAAAGTGGTAGATATGAACGTACATAACTTAATGGTATTTGGTGATTCGGAAATTGTGGTCAAACAGGTAAGAAAATCCATACATTTTCTGTCACCACATCTAAAAAGTTATCAAACTGAGGTATGGAATCTAATGCACAAGTTTTCCGCATTTAAGATCAATTCCATTCCGAGATTAAACAATTCTGAGGTTGATTTATTAGCTAGCATTGCTTCCATACTTTTGCTCGCAGAAGGCTTTTCTCCAAATGCATTTTCAATTGATTTATTGTTCAGACCATCACTCCCGGACAACTTCACTAACTGGAGAGTATTCGATGATGATCAACAGATCATTATTTTTTTGCACATGGAGGACACCTTCTAAGGTGTATTTATTGATGAAGGAACCCACAATGAAGATCTCCACAATTTTACGGTAATATCAGACTCAAGATCTCCCGAAACAACATCGGATCTGGTAAATTCTATCCCTAAATCCGTGGTAAGATTAGAAAAGTTTTATGATTTGCATGAAAAATTCAGAAAATCAGTAAATTGTAAAACAAAGAGTTCTTCCTTGACCTATGAAAAAGTAAATCTAGGGACTAAAGATAACCCACAATGTATTAATCTGGGAACGGGATGTTCCGAGCAAGAGAGGTTATCTTTTATAAAACTATTTATAGAATTCAAGGTTATCTTTGGTTGGACATACGATGATTTAAAAACTTTTGACCCTAACATTATACAACACATCATCCCCATGAAACCCCAGACTCAATATTTTCAATAGAAGCTGAGAAAGATGCACCCTAAGCTGGAACCGACGGTCAAGAAAGAACTAAACAAACTATTGAATCAAAAAACAATCTTCCCAGTAAGACACACACAATGGGTGTCTAATCGTGTCCCTGTAAGGAAGAAAAGTGGCGAAATTTGACTTTGTGTCAATTTTCGGAACTTGAACCGAGCATCTGACAAAGACAATTATCCTGTTCCTCTAATGGAACAAATTCTCTAGCAGGTATCTGGTTCCGGAAGACTTTCACTGCTAGACGCTTTTTCAGGATACAACCAGGTCCCCATGTCTTCCCCAGACCAATTAAAAACCACTTTCCATACCCCATGGGGTACTTACGCCTACAGGAAAATGCCTTGTGGGATTATAAATGCCAGGGCCACTTTCCAGAGAACAATGGATATTTCTTTTCATGGTCTCATCAATCAATCTATAGTGGTCTATCTTGATGACGTTATTATTTTCTCCAAAAATAAGAAATATCACTTATCCCACCTTAGGTTTGTCCTACAATGATGACACAAGTACGACATATCTCTAAATCCTAAGAAGTCTATCTTTGCAGTGGAACAAGAAAAACTTCTCGGATTCATCGTATCTAGTAATGGGATGATCATCGATCACGAAAGAAATCAAGCCATTGCCAAACTTCCTCCCCTCTCCTCCAAAAATTCTATGTAATCTTTTTTAGGCCAGATCAATTTTATCGGAAGGTTTGTTCCGAGTTTTTCATAAATGGTAATGCCATTGCAAAAATTAATTAAAAAGGATGTTTAGTATCATTGGGGACTACAAGAAAATCAATATTTTCAGTCCATCAAAAAATCCATAGTGGAGGCTCCCTCCCTAATGAGCCCTGATTTTTCACAAGATTTCACTCTTTATACGTTCTCTTCTGATCGATCTTATGTCGTTGTGTTGACCCAAAAGAACATTGAAAGCAATGAAAACCCCATTTCCTTTATGAGCTCAGCCTTCAAGGGAGTAGAGATTAATTACCTAGTTGTAGATCAACAGGCTTATACAGTTTTTAAAGTAGTAAAACATTTTCGATCGTATCTACTGAAATCTAGAACTAAAGTCATTGTGCCTTACCCTACTGTCATAAACTTGTTAGTACAAAAGGAATTGGATGAAAAACGAGCAAACTGGATGACATTGTTACAAGAGTATGACCTCAAAATTACCCCTGTGCAAAGTGTCAGAGGTCAAGGTCTATGTAATCTAGTGGATGATTCAGTTGAAGAGAAGCAGAGTCAAATTAATGTTTTAACTGAAAATCAGCATAGTCAAAATCAAATCTGTTGTACACAAGTTGTTGCTAATTCCTGGTTTGATGACATTAAGTTTTATCTAACACATGGGTCTGCTCCTCGCCATCTCGATCCAAAAAAGAGAAGATCATTCATACTAAAATATACATCTTTTCAACTGGTAAACGATGTATTATTCTGTAAAAATTTTGATGACGTCTTTATGCGTTGTTTGGAAAGAGATGAAGAAGAAAAACTGTTATCTGAACTGCATATAAGAGAATCTTGTGGGAACTTCGGTGGAGACACTACTTCTCACAAAGTATTAAGAGTTGGGTAATATTGGCCCATGTTATTCAAATATGCCCACACATTATGTCGTAAATGCATAATCTGCCAAAAGGCTTCTGGCAAGTACAGAAGGCAACATTTCCTTTGCAACCTGTTTTGGTAGATTTTCCTTTTCAGCAGTGGGGTCTTGACATTATAGGGCTGATTAAGCCCACCTCCTTGCAGTAGAATAAATACATCATTACAACAATGGATTGTTTTACCATATGGTCTGAGGCTGCACCATTGAAAGTGGTAAACACTAGTTAGGTAATATATTACCTTAATTCAAACATCATTACTCGATTCGGTATTCCTGAATGTCTAGTCTTCGATAATGCTTCCTATTTTTTGTCCCTTTATATGAGTCTTTTGCTTTAGAAAAAGGGATAAAATTGAAATATTCTTCCAGCTATTAGCCCCAAGTAAATGGCTTAGCAGAATCAACAAACAAAAACCTGATCAAAATCATCAAGAAGACAGTTTTCGAAAACCAAAACACTGGCACAACACACTTTTTAATGAAATCTGGACTGAGAGGGTGACTCTGAAAACCGTTTTTGGTAATTCCCCATTCTTTCTCATCTACGGAAGAGAAGCAATTCTCCCTCCTCATTTCCTACTTCCCTCTCTGCAATTATCACAGAAAATTAAGGAAGAGGATTGTCCTCCTCTTGAAAGTCACTTTAACGCTCTGTTGAAACTAGAGGAAGTAAGAACAGGAGCCAAAGAAAGTCTGGATCAGCATCAACGTATTTTTAAAAGCTGGTTCGATTCAAGTTCCGCCTTGGATAGGAATTTCAAGGTGAGAGATCTGGTTCTCAAATGGGATAAACCTCATGAAGGAAAAGGGGAACATTCCAAGTTCTAGAATCTGTGGTTAGGACCCTTCTTAATCACTGAAAAATTAGGTCCCAGCTCTTTCCGCCTACAGAATTTAAAGGGACAACCAGACACCTTCCTAGTGAATGACCAAGCTCTTAAAAGGTATTTTTCACGACAAGTCCCAGAATGCATCTTTTGTACATATTTTTTATGTTTTTATTTGTTTTGTCTTATGGTTTTTGTTTCTGCTTCATTTTGTTTGTTTTCATTTCTTTCCAGTTAAAACATGCCTGCACCACAGTTTGGTTCAAGGAGGGAAACAATAATGTCTCATATTAAACAACATTCGAGGACTGTTAAAGCATCAATTGTTGTAATTTCCTGAAACTCAGACTAGCTAAAAAAGTTTTTTTTGTTCACAATTGATTTCATGGTTTCACTGTAATTATGAGCAGACACGACCATCGTTAAATATTTTTACGATGTACCTTATTTTAAAGAAATCAACTCAAGTATGCCTTCCCATCCTTGAAGGATTAGTTTCAACAAGAAACTAATTTCAGATCATAATGAAAGTGATTAATAAAAATTTAAAGGCTGAAAAATAACAAATGTCCCGAAGACTGAAATTTTCAGCATCACCCCGCTCTTCTGAATATCTATAATTTATATCAGATTGTGAATAATTTTCCTGAGAGTTGTGGGAAGTGTTTGTAAACCTGCTGGGATGAATAGGTCTACTGGCAGTGGGTAAGTGCATGCATGATGCCAAGACAACTTTGTCGGGGTACTGAACAGGCCTTCTGGCAGCAATGGCCCTGTCAACAGTATCAGAGCCATTGATTCAACATCGTTTCTCTCATTATTTTTAATTTTGTCACCAGATTTCATTTTTAATAGGAAGATATATGAGGTTGGAATGTGTAAGGATCCTTGGAATGCCTGATGTCCTTCAACTGTCTTTCATCTATAATATTTCTAAATATTCCTAACATGAACTCATCTGTGGTGCAGAGATAACTACTTCTCCCAGTAAGTCACCATTGTTGGCAGCTCCACATTTTTTTTTACCTTTTAAATCAGCAAAGAAAAATCCTTGTAGCTACCTACACTTTGTCGCAAGTATTGATGTTTGAAGTTGAATTTTTGGCTATAAGAGGATTGTGTCGATTGTTCTTTTTCCTTTCGTTTTCATGATTCATTCATGACTGAAAGAATGAATGAAGAATTATGATCGTAATGTGAAATGTATCTAAGGTTTATGTCTCAAGAAGTGTTGATGTTCTCACAAGTCTTTTAATGAGTATTGATTGCTTTGAATAAAAAATTTGTTGTTCATTCGATTATGAGATATACCTTGAGTTTTTATAATACACCAAGAATTGATTGCAACTAGACTATGTTTACATTTCTTTATGATTCTTGGTAGATCTTTTCTTGTCATTATGCTTTGGTTTGTAAAACACATCTTCTCCTAACCTTAGAAAATAAACTCCATCCTTTACATAATGATGAAATTTGAATGCACCCGGTCGTACCCTGTACTCTTTTGGAGGTGCAAGTCTGAAATCGACAGATCCATCATTTCAAGTTAAGTCTTGGGATTCGTTCTGTACTCTTGGCAATTCATTACACAAAACATCTGATTTTCATATGAAACCCCTCATTCCTTCATTTAATCACACAAAGGTAATAGTGGGTTTTATTCCTTTGGTTTTTTCCCTGATTCCTTCTGTTTTGTGAAACCCTTCATTTTACAGTGATTTGTGTCTGCCTTCGTGACTACTTGTTTGAATCCATATGGCCCCTATTTTCCGTGTCAAACCAAATGGCTCCCAAATCTTGCTTTTGTATGACGATGCGAGTGAATACCTTAGGAGTCAGGGTTGTCTTGAGTTTCTCAAAAAATTCCAAGGTTACAACTTGCAAATAGCCCAAGAGTTCGCCCTCTCTTTCGATGGATGCCAAGACAAAGTGGGTGACATTCAAATCAAAATCACCGAGGAATTTTTGAGCCAAGCAATAGATCTTCCCCTCAGTGGGAAAAAGTGGTTTAAGAATTCCAAGTTAGAGGAGGTGCCGTGGAGTTTGTTCTTTACCTCTCGAAAAATCTAGTACTGTGACAAAGGTATGCCTATATCTCTATTAAAGACTAGGTGGCATGATTTATTGGCAGTTTTACGGCAGTTAGTTACATGTGAAGGTCGCTTCGGCCTCGTTTTTCTTTACCACATAAGACTGTTAATGAATTTCATCGGTTTCCAATTGAACATGCCATTCTATTTATTGAGAAGTTTATATAAAATGGCCAAGAGGTATAAAAGGCAGTGTTTGAATTCCAGTTTATTCCACCACGGGTTGATCAGGATGTTGTTAGTCCATCATTTTAAATTACAGGGCAATGATTGGGATAATTTCCTATCTCGCAATGGCTCTGTTACATCCAACCCTGCAGAGGTTCCTATGGTTGATAATCCTATGCTAGAAAAAACCCCTATCCCTTCCGTTGACATACCAGTTTTCTTATCCAAAGACCCCTATGATAGGGTCGTGCTCGATGAGACTATGTTAGAGAAATAGGATGTTGACCCTAAGATATTTGAATCTCCTGAGCCTTAGAAGGATGTTTTCCCTAATACCATGGCAAAGGACTCTAATAAATTCTCACACAAACTGTCAAGGAAGAATCCAGACTTAGGTTTTAATAACAAAAGAGCTAGGAGATTTATCTCAAGGAGTTTGAGGAATAAAATGAAAGCTCATGTGAGCTCGATCAAAGCGATCAAGATCCATGAGTAATCTGATTCTAAGATTGAAAATTTCTTGGAGAAGGAATACCCAACTTACCATAAATCGATTACCAGTCAGACCTATGATTTTGTAGATAATTTTCCACCATGCCTAAAACATAAAAAAAAAATCCCAGGGATTAAACTCAGTCAAAAACCCATGGTGGATAGTGGAAGCATTTTTACGCACATTCATATGTTTCCTCAACCAACTGTTCCAGATCCACGGTGTGAGGAGTGTTTTCTTTGGATAGAAAAGTATTACACAGAGATCCCCTTCCTTGAAGCAAAGATCAAGACTCTTACAACTCAGATCGAATCATTAACAAGTGAAAACCACATAATCAAGATCAGTGCACAAAGGCAAGGAAAACGCTTGAAAAGAACTGGAAATGTCATAATAAAAAATGTTGAGTGCGTCAAAGAAGTGATTAACTCTGAGGTTTAATGAGTCGAATTTAGCATTCAGTTGAAAGGTAAAGATTTATTGTTTTTTTATTGATTTCTTTTTTATTAATATAGATTGAATTAGTTTTCTGCTATTTAAGATAAGACTAGCTACAGAATCAGAAGATTTTGTAGCCAGTCTATTCTCATTCAAAATTTTGGAAAGACTTAACTTGATCGAACTGATAAATAAATATAAAGTAGTGGAAGTGAATGAGATTCTAACTCGTCGAGTCACAGAGGGGTCTATTCACGACATTCTTTATGTGGAAGGGATGGTCCACTGTCAGGAGCAGTTAAGGCTCTGTAACTACCATTAATGGCAGTCTTGCAAGCGCGAGTTACATTGTTTTCACTTGCATTTTCATCTAACGTGTCACACCGAATCTGCCCTTATCACATGGCTAACCCGTCCTTCGTACTCTTCACATTTACTTTGATAAATCAGGGCGACGCTTAGGGTTTTAGTGGGTTTTACAGTTTTCATTGTTGAGTTATGCGAAGAGGCTCTGTGTATCATTTCTTAGCGGCGAAGACTATTGTCATTGAGGTCATTTCATCGTTGTATCATATGGTGTGGTCTGGTTCCTTGTTAATTCCTTCCTTAAACATATTACCATGGTCGAATAAATAAGGTGGCTCATTTCGGAAAATTGTTATAGTGAAGTTGTCTTTGTTTTGTAACTACTGTTATGTTTACTCCTTCCTGTTGAAACCTCCCTTTAACGTTACTTCTCTATAATAGTTTCAGAGTCATCCTCATTCTTGGAGAAGTGATTTACTTTGAAGTTATCGTCATTCCTCCTCCGGTTTTAGAGATAATGCATTTGTTTTGTTTTGTTTATTTTTCAGGATCTAGGGTTTCGTAAACTCTCTGTTATCGTGGTTCCTTACAGACCCTCCAATAACGTAAACCAAGGCTCGTAGCCAAATATTCGTGAGATTGTGTGAGAAGTTCTCTTTCGAGAAGGATAATCCCACTATGTCATAATGTAATTTTCTTTCCTTGCCTTGTACAGGGGTGAAACCTACTTCTATAGTTTTAACAAATCTTAGTTGGTTCCTTCGCATGTGTTGTTTATTTATATCTAAATCATTTATGATTGGTGTCAAATAGAATATGACCTCTGCTAATTTTGAACAGTCCAATGATGATATTTTGCGGTACATCCAAACCCTTTCTTATAGAAGTTATTGTCCTTATCATGGTCTATTCATTTAGATTCAATAGATGGGACATCTTTGTATTGCTTGTTGATTATAACTACTCTATGCAATTTGGTTCTGGAAGGCTAGACTCAACCAGTTAGATGTAGTCTCGGTTCAGTATGAAATATTATACTATGTTTGTTCACATCACGACTTGTACAATTTAAGTATTACACAGAACTTAATACTGTCGATTATTGCATTTCATTAAACCGTTAGCTACTGTGTAAATATTTCCTCCTTGTTAGTCTTTATTCGGTTTTTTTAAGGATTGGTATACATCACTAATGATGGGCCATGTTGATGCGAGGGTACCCATCAAGGAGTTAATGCACCATCCACCCTTGACCTGGCATCTATCCAGTCAGAAAGCGATGAGGAGAAAAAATTACGAGCCTGCGAGTCAGAAGTTGAGCACCACTCTAGCATACTCTATTATTAAAAAATATCATTATGTTGATGTTCCATTTACCTTTCTTTCATATAAATGCTAAGATTTTTAAATGATAAAACCTTTCAGGGCTTTCGACTGCACAAATACTTCGTATATTTCATTCTTGTCTTCGGTGCAAAAGGTATTCGAGTTCCCTTGTAAACCCTTCAGGAGTTCAAGTAGTGACGGACACGGTTTCACTCTAGATTTATAGATGTTCGGTATAGTTTCGTTCGATTTCCTATGGTGGTTGGAGAGAGTAGAAATTTCTATTGTACTCTTGACTTTCTGGTCTAACTGTTATATGTAATGACTCCTTCCGGAGATTAACCTACAAGATTTTCCCCTATCTATTTGAAATAATGTAATGACTATTGAATGCTTTTATTTATAGTTTCTTTCTATTTTGGCCTCATTCTAAACTCGCAATTTGTTTACTGTGACTATCATATTAAATTGTAAACTCAGTTTCCAAATGTTTGCATAGTCCGAATTACAATTATGCATTTGTATGGAAAAGGAACTTATACGAGTCTGAAGATTTATACCTTGTAAATTGAACCTGTTGTACACACTTTTCATATTATATCTATAATTCCATAACGTATTCCATATTGTTTTTATTTTCTTCGATATTTCGTGAATATTGTCATTCTGTAGCTTTCTCACTGTAAGATTCAGCGTGTATTTTCTTCCTTACTTTCGAATTTCGAAATTGCATGGATAAGATTGAAAATCTAGTTTACTTAATATGTTTTCGTATATTCATTCACCTACAGGTCTGTAGTATCTGAATGTAGGTACAAGGTTACATGGTTCAATTTCATTTATGTTGTAAAGATAGATAAATATTGAACTGTAAAAATAATTTATTGAGAGGTTTCAGATTCTCTGTTCAGTAATTCATTTATACAATTGTAGTTACAGGATTGTTGGAACAATTTATTTACCTATACAATATAGAAACAGATCTTTGTATATATAGGTTTTCTGTTGTAGATATTCAATCTTAGTTCCTTCTATAACGTCTGCGCAGATTGCCACTATAAATAGAACTATGTATATACTTATAAATCCATATGTAATATATATATATATATATATACATATCATGGAAACAATATTGTTTCGTATCGATTCTCATTCAATTCTATGCGAGAAAGGAAGTTTTGACTAAGTAATATGATTATGAAGTTTAATTACAGGAATGTTCATACATAGGTATATGGACTCATTCTCAGTTCCTTTTATATATAGATAGTTCCACCTAAGGATTTTTCAGTACAATGGGAAAGTACCCTATAGTTTTATCACCGTGTAATAATAGTTTAGCTTACAGATTGGACATTTCCAGAATTTAGTCATTCATACCCTTACAACGAATAAAATGAATTATAGCATTCATTTAGTAATAAAATCAACAGAAAAGAGTCACTCAACTAAATTCTCTTGAGGCGTTTGGTCATTTATTCTAAGCCTCACACAGTTGAACAAACTTCATCCATGGAAAATATTTCAATTCAGAATTAACAATGCATTACATCAGTTATATAATCATTCAAAGAGAGAAGGAGCAGGTTAACATATATGAACCAGTTCGTGGGAAGACAAAGGGAACAACCACGTTCCTCCTAACCCTAGAATAGGGCAGCTAAATCACTTGTCCTATTCACTCCCTAGCCTGACCATGAATCCATGAGGGCTAACTCAGAACTCCTCCTCAGCAATGTCGTTCCACTCCAGAAATATTCTCCTTGTCTCACACTCATCCAGTAGTGTTCATAACAACAAGAAATCAGTAGTATTTTCTCAGCATACTCGACAACGTCCTTCCTCCCCACATATGCTATATATCCAAGAACAAAAAATGACTAGGTCTTTTCCCCTTGGGAATTTTCACATCTTTCCAAATATCTGATTTTCAGGGGCTGCCAATGGCCATATTCATGATTTTCCACTTGTAACAATCATCCCTGAGGTAGTTCCAACATGTTCCCCACTCATGGAGTCATGGTCAGCTAATTTTAACATGGTTGTTCCATTTCTCCTCCTGCAATAGTTATAAAATATTTTGTTTCATACAAGTGTCATAGTCAAGTAGTTAGTTGAGTCAGATCAGATCTCTGCCCAACAGTCATAATCATTAATTATAATTAATCAAATTTGAAATTCGGAATTGCCATAAATGGAAAACATTTACCAAAAACAAAACAATTGTCCTAATAAATTTCAAATTCAAAAATAATTTATTTTTTGGGGGATGTGTGACATCCCCCAAAATAAAATATTTTTGAAATTTAAAATTGCTGGAAATTTATTCCAATTTTAGTAAATTCGAATTTGGAAAATTTTTGCCATTTATGGAAATTCTGAATTTCAAATTTGGTAATTGTAATTAATTATTTTGACTATTGGCAAGAGACCTGATTCGACCCAACTAACTATTTGACTATGACACTTGTATGGAAATAAAATATTTTATATTGATTGCAGGAGGACAAATGGAGCAACCATGTTAAATTTAGCTGACCATGACTCCATGAGTGGGGAACATGTTGGAACTACCTCTGGGATGATTATTACAAGTGGAAAATTACTGATTTGGCCATTGGCAGCCCCTGAAAATCAGGGATTTAGAAAGCTGCGGAAATTCCGAAGGGAGAGAAAAAGACTTGGGCAAAATTGATAAATAACATATGTGAGGAGGCAGGATGCTGCCAAGTATGCGGAGAAAAGGGACTATGGATTTTCCTTGCTATTATGAGAACTACTGAGTAAGTGTGAGGCAAGAGGATAACTACTGGAATTGTGGACATTTCTGAGGAGGAGTCTTCCAAATTTGCCCTCATGGATTCATGGTCAATCTAGGGGGTGAATCGGGAAAGAAATTTTGGTTGCCTATTCTACGGTTGGGAGGAACGTGGTTGTTCCCTTTTTCTTCCTGCAAAACGGGTTCAGATATGTTGATATACTCTTTATTTGTGTTAAATAATCATTTATACTGGTGATATGTATATATTAATTATCTATTGAAGTACTTCCATGGGAGAAATCTGTCGTGCCATAATCCATTTATGTAATAGGAAACACTTGTTGGTTTGTAATCATTTCACCGCTTTATGACGGTGGATCGGTGGCCGTATTGACCCTTCAAGACGTGAGGGTTTACTGTCAAGCGGTGGCCTCCTTAGCCTTTGTAGGCCACCAAATACCATCATCGCCCTGATTTAATTTTTCTTAAGGTCGAAGGGGCAAGCTTTGTTCCCATAAATACTTGAATCATATTGTAATTCCATACACAAAGGGTGAGATAGCTTGAAAGTATTTCCTGAATTGATTTGGTTATTCCCTATTTTGGAGGTTTGCTCTACGATTATGATTTTTCTGTTATTGAGTTTGTAAACTCATTTTTATTTCTTGATAAATTCATTTTTTGAGGAAACACGGTGATTATTTGTTTTTACCAATTACGAACCCGATCATTTATTTATCCCGAGTTTATTTGTTGGAGTGTGTGATTTTAAAAAAGAGATTAAATACAAAATTGATATTTCGGCATTCAAGACTTGCTTGATACATATATGCAGAGTTCCTTTGCTTTACCGAACACCGAAACCCAAAATTGTTGGGCCCACACCCTAATCTCATTTCGCAATTCGACATTTCTTATTTTATTTTGTTTGTGTGTCAGGTGTTCGTAAACCTCGAAATTCTGAACCTCGAAACCCCAAAGTGTTGGTCTCACATTCCATTCACATTTTTTCAATTTAGGAGTTGTTATATGTTTGTATTTGGCATTTGAAATCATGAAATCCCAAACCTTGAAACCCTGAAGTGCTAGTCCCACATTCCTTTCACATTTTCACAATTCAAGATTTGTTGTATGTTGGTGTTTGGCATTTGAAATCGCTAAATTCTAATCCCTGAAACCCCGAAGTGTTGGGCCCACAGTCTTTTCGCATTTCGCGATTCAGCAAACAACATGGTATTTTTTTTTTATGTTCGGCATTTGTAATCGTCAAAACCCGATTGACCTCAGTTTTTTCACAAAACTGTAGGGAGATAGTAGGAATTATTTGTTATAGGAACAACTCCAATACTGTAATGAATGGACTGGTAGAAATGATGGAGGATATTCATTCGACATAGAGGTAGAATAGAAATAAAATATCATATTACAAGTCACTGTGTACAGGGCATGACAAGTACATAAATTATTGTATATGAAAGTATTAAACTAATTAAGCAGATTTTTAGCGCGATTTTTCTAAAAGTTCTGCTTGCCATGAGGTCATACACCTTTAAGTATTTGAATTTTTGTAATTAGACTATTGTTTAGTGGCATAAACCGTAGAGAAAAAAATGGTATCCTTCGAGTTAACTATGCTTGATGTGTAAGCTATTGGTGTGTAAGAATGAGACCCAAGTTAGGTAGATATACTTGCATGTTTATATTTTCTGTAAGTAAATATGTAGGACCATAGCACATAGCTGAGCTTTCCAACTATTAAACCAGAATCAAGATGAAACTATACCTATGACAGTGAATCACTCTATATATATTTAGAGAAAGCTATAGGTATGTACTAGGGGTGATTTTAAGAACCCCCCTTAAATTTATATGTATAATAAATGGGCGAATCCCCATGATATATAGGAAAAAATGAAGGCTATTTTATCAATAATATAATATGTATATATA
>JZKD02S0585717.1:0-16105 GCA_000966675.3 Picea glauca
AATGTTTCATGGTGAATTTTAGTTGTTCATATTGAAGATATTGCTTGGTTAAACCCTAAGAGAGGAGCATAAGTGCTTCCTCCTCTCACAAGGTTAATTTCATCCATAAATTTGTGAAGGAAATCCTACCTAGGGTTAGACTCCTAAATCCCTAAAGTGCTATCACTTTAGGAGTTTGATTCTAGACTCTTTATTGTAACCTTGTTGAAGTACCTAAGAAGGGAGAAAATATTGCTAGAGCTCAAAAGTGCTTGCACTCTAGCAATCATTTTCCTCAAGGTTTCAACCATAAGGCCTTAATGTGTTAGCAACTTAAAGTTCAAGCCCTACCTCTTAGCCTTTGCTAGCTTCATCTCCAAAATATGTTGCATTGTTGTTATCAAGACTCCATAGCCCTAAGGCACTAGTCATTAAAGTTTTTTTATGGTGAAAGTGATAAAAAAACTCTTTATTCTCAATCTCTCAAGTTATCTGCTAACTTAACTAACACTAACTTGAACTAATTTGATTGCAAACTTTCTGCAGTTGGAAAAGTTTGCTACAACCATCTAAATACTCTCTTATTTATTGCATACATTGATTTAAAGGTGGCCTAAACTTACCATAAATTGCATATAACAATTGGGTATTATTCTACCAAGTTTATGTTGAATTTCTATTGTCAATTGTTGCATTTTTTAGGTATATTTATTGTTGTTGTTACATACTTGTACTTGTTGTCATAAATTGTTGTATTGCTGCAATTTTGTACCAGTTATAGCAAATTGTCATTGTCTAGTGTCTTATGATGTTTTGATTGCATGTTTATACTTGAAAATCAATCATATATATGCTATAAGTGTTTTTTTTATGGGAAGGTACTCAAACAGCTCCATACCTCATTCATTTCACATACCTATACTTTTCATTAGGTGATCAAGAGAGGGGGCGGTAGGCTTGGCTAACAAACTTGTTACTTTGATTCCTTGAGGTCACCAAGGAAGCCTCCCTTTTGGTGGACCTCCTCCATCACTAAAATGAGGAGATTTCTTACTAAGGTGACAGTGGTAGGAATTCTTGTAGTTAGGCAAGATTTGTCAATCTTGTGTTGGGATTTGCACAACTACAAATCTTGCGATAACATGCCCTATTTTCTCTAAGATTTCAAAAGTCCCACAATATCTTATTTCCAACTTTGGGTAGAAACCCAATCTTATCGAACTTATTTTCACTTTCACTTTCAGAAACACATGTTCGCCCACTTGAAAATCTCTCAAAACTTTGTTCTTGTCTACATAGCTTTTCTATCTGTCATGGGAAACCTTTCAATTCTACCTGATCTTTGCCATCTGCTCTTCCATTTTCTACAACAAATCTGGACCAATGATAGCTCTGTATGTTGGGTTATCCCAACTCACTTGTGTCTTACACTTCCTGCCATACAATGCTTCAAATGGGCTCATTTTTAATGAGGCTTGATACCCATTGTTCTAATTTCCTACCACACAATGCTTCAAATGGACTCATTTTTAATGAGGCTTGATACCCATTATTGTAAGCAAACTCTACTAAGTGGATGTAATCTTCCCACTTTTATGGTTGATCCATCACATACATTCTAAGCATGTCTTCAATTATCTGTTGGTCCTCTCCATTTTCCCATTTGACTCTGGGCGATACGTTGTACTGAGATTTAAATTCATCCCAAAGGTTTTGAATAAGCCTTTCCAAAAATTCGATGTAAATTTTGGATCTATGTCTGAAACAATTGCCTTAGGCATGCCATGTATCCTGGCAACTTCCTTAATGTAAATATACACAATGTTTGTTTCCTTGTATGTGGTCTTCACACGAATGAAATGTGCAGCTTTTGTTAATTTATCCACCACCACTATAATGGAATCATGTTGTTTCACTTCCTTGGGTAGCTTTGTAATGAAATTAACTGTAACCACTTCTCATTTCCACTCAAGAACGAGCAACAATTGTAATAATCTTGTTGCATGTCTATGATATGTCTTCACTTTTTGACATTCTAGACACCTGGCTATGTAATTAGCCACTTCTTTCTTCATTCTTGACCAAAAGTATTGGATTCTTACAGATGTAATTATTTTTTGATATCCTAGGTGCCCAACATATGGCACATTGTGCATTTCCCTCAACACTATATTTTTCAGCTCTCCTGAATTTGACACATATATTTTTCATTTGTAAATGAGGATTACATCCTATTTCAACTCTTAATAATTAAATTTCTTATGTAAATTGCCTTGATGTAATGTTTCTTTTATTTTTAAATATTGTTGATTTGAATTTGCAGCCTCTAAAATTTTGTCTTTTAAATCTATGTTGAACATGCTGATGGTTGAAATTTGCATTTCATGAGCTCTTTTGTTGAGTGCATCAACCACCTGATTTTCCTTGCGTTTTATATGTTTAATTTCAAAGTCATATTCACTTAGAAATCCCAACCATCTAGTTTGTATGGCATTCAATGTTGACTCTCCAAACAAATTCTTTAGACCACAATGGTCTATCCTTAGCTCAAATATTCTCCCCATGAGGTAATGTCTCCACATTTTAAATGCATGTACAATGGCTGCTAAT
The DNA here is from genome assembly GCA_000966675.3 of Picea glauca. NCBI lineage: Eukaryota > Viridiplantae > Streptophyta > Pinopsida > Pinales > Pinaceae > Picea > Picea glauca. The sequence goes on from JZKD02S0585717.1 coordinate 2,590, forward strand.
TCCAAGTCATGTGTGGCATAATTCCTTTCATGCTCTTTTAGTTTTCTAGACTCATAACACACCACATGATCCTTTTGAGCGAGGACTCCATTGAGCCCTTCCTTGCATGCATCGGTGCACACCATAAAATATTCATCTGGATCTGTAATCTTCAAGATTGGTGCACTTGTCAAAATCTCTTTCAACTATTGAAAACTCTTTGCACACTTGTAAGTCCATTCAAATTTCACTCCCTTCTTTTGCAAAGAAGTGATTGGCTTGCAATATTTGAAAACATTTTTATGAATCTTCAGTAATAACCAAAAAGACTCTAAATGATCTTACTTCTGTCATATTTATTGGCGTTGATCATCCCCTAATGGCCTCTATTTTCTTGGGATCAATTGCTATCCCATCTGCTGAAATAATATGCCCCAAGTAGTGAACCTTCTTTTGATAAAAATTGCACTTACTTAGTTTGACATACAACTTATGCACTCTTAAAACTTGCAGCACCATTCTCAAATGTTGTTCATGTTCTTCTTCTATCCTTGAGTAAATGGGAATATCATCTAAGAAAATAATTACAAAGTCATCTAGGTAATCCATGAACACTCCATTCATCAGACACATGAAAACTGCAAAGGCATTTGATAGCTCAAATAGCACTACCGTAAATTCATAATGCCCATATCTTGTTCTGAATATTGTCTTGTTGATGTCCTCTTCCTTTATCCTCACTTGATGATAACCTTATCTCAAGTCAATCTTGGAAAATATCCTTGCACCCTTCAGCTGATCAAATAAAACATCAATCCTTGGCAAAGGATATTTTTTTCTTTACGATGACCTTATTCAGCTGTCTGAAATCAATACATAGTCTTAAGGTTTCATCCTTCTTCTTCCTTTTACTTTTATTTTATAAATTAAAAGTATATTTCATTCCCCACCATACTCGAATGCCCCCTAACACCTTTTTTGACCACGGATGGGACAAGGGTCCCACCTCTTTTTCCATAATTATACAAGGTGCCCATTCATTAGCTGTGATGAAGGGTGAGTCCCATCCCACACCCTTTTTCTTCTAGTGCATGCAATCTGCATACTCCTAGATATAACAGTGGATATTGGGGGATGATCAACGAACCTCAATGATCTCACATCGTCAACATGCATGGGCATTAACAACCCTCAGCGATGCGATAGCGGTTTCGCCCACAATATGTGGCATACTCCCATATGCTTCACATCGCGAAAGACCTTCTAGAAAACTGCATTGCTATTGTGTGATATTTCTTATGGTATTGTTCAATACCACCTCGCCTTTGTGGAACCCACGTCAACCTTGGGCCTTCCACCTCACATTACAAACTCTTCCACCGTTGACCTGCCACCCTGCACCCTTCCATTAGCCGTGACAACTCGCATGCTCCCTAATCCAACGACAGGGATCATTGAAAGATCAATGGCCCAGATCGATTTTGAATCGTGAACATGATCGTCGGTTAATTGCACCTCACGGTGTGATACCACTTACCGCCCAATTACATGTGGCATCCTCCCATTGGCTTCACATTGTATAAGAGCTATAGAAAACCACTTTTCTCACAATGCGAAACCACTTATGGTTTCGGTTGATACTGCGGGTTTCAATCGATACAACGGCTCGTCGCCTTGCCACAATGGTCTGCCAACTTGCCATCGGACCTACCATCCTGCCATTGGCCACCACCATGGATCTACCACCTGGTATTCCACGTCACCTCTGCCACATGGTTGCCACTTCATGTTGATTTCATGGTACGAAAAATTACCCAAAATTTCCAAATTCTCAAAATTTCTCAAATTTTTAAAACCACCTATTTTCCAATTTTCAACCAAGGCTGCCATGAAACTATGTACTTAGCTTCTTATGGCCAATTTTGGCCCTGTGCAAGTCAATTTGACCTATGCACCCAAAATTCAACACTCCCCATGTAGAATTCTCACTGAATTTTGTTGTAGAAATTGGGGCTTTTGCTCAATTTTGCCATGGGTATCTTGCAAATCCCAAATTTGACCAATTACAGGCCAAAAAACACCCATTCATAGGTTAAAATTGGGAATTTTAACCCCCTGAGCTCAATTTCCTCAAATTTCTCATGAATTTTCCCCAATTTCACTGGAATAATTTAACAAATAGATTTGTAGACATCCTTTCAGATTAAATTATGCAATTCGGACTTTTGTGTGTTGAGTCTAGCCCATGCAGGCTCAGTGTTGAACCTATAGCTCTGATACCAATATGTAATGTCCCCGACATAATTAAGGAACATTACTATGTGGAATACACATAAAATGAAATTGTTTCTTGTTGATTCATTTCTTGTAGCTTACCAACTACGAGTTATTCACAGATTTAACTAGAATATGATGCCCATAATTAAATGCATCTACAACATTTTAAATGAACATGAATGCAGTTCATAAATAATCTATAACAACACATAAAACCATTCCCATTCACAGAGTAAAATGCACAACCATGAGACTCATAAGAAAACTCAGATAATAAATAAACACTTATCTTTCAAAGAAAATTTGTGCAACCAACTACTTGGGAAGGACGTTCCACCCAATCATAGTCTTCTTGCTGCAAATATCAATAGCAAGTCACCCGAGATGGGGCTAGGAATCCACAAGAGAAGGGTGCCTCTCACAATCCCCTCACAACTCAATATCCCACAACCCACTGGTATTCTCCTACAACTATCCTAGATTTCCTCTAGCTCTCTTCCTCTCGACATGCCCAACCCAAGGAATGTACCCCTTCACTGGTCTCACTCCATCGGACAACCCATTCATTTTTTAGGGTTTCTTTGGAACATGTAACCAAGAATCTCTCTATTGGGAACTCAAGGGAACTCACTTCCAAGAAACTACTAGGAAAACAACAATGAACACTTGATGTTACAGTGCAACTCCCACATGAGTTCACTCTTCAGGCCTGATAACCTGACTCTTCAATCTGCAGCTCCAAAATGCTCCAGAATTTTCTCAGCCTTCTTGGTCTAGCTTTAGTGGTCTTTTTTCTTGCTCTCTCCTTGTTGTTCATGCCAAAACTGAATGTGAAAATTAATCTATTCTTCCATATGAATTTCCTCTATTTTCCCAAGATAGTTGATTGCTCACTCTGCCCAATGTTGATTGTACTTCAGCTCCATCCTTCTAATTACAATGGGATGTGACTCTCACACCCACCCTCTTACATGAGTTTAATGATCGGGCTCTCATAGAAGCTTTCGAAAATGATAATAAAATTCATAAAAATGGGTTTGAATTAATACCAATAAACCATTTCCCCCCTGTGCCCCTCTTACACACTCTCGACACATTTTGTCTCTTGTGGGTTAATCAGCCCCCATCTCTATCCACATTCCCAAAAACTGGTATCACATTACATTTATTAAAAATCAGAAAAATACAATTTTCATATTACTTCGCTTCACCATAGCTTCATTCATATTTACATTATGCATTAATTAAGATGGGGATTATAGTGGGGATGTTATGACAATGAATTTAGATCCATCTTAACTTGATTTGTTTTTACCACGGGGAATCAGTAACTCATTAGAATGATCTGGGCTAGGCCCAAGATCAAACCTACTCACTGCCACTATAACCCAAGAGTATATCCAACAACCCGCAAGCCAAATATACCAATAACTTGTGACTTATATTAACTTGATTTTTTAAGCACAAAACTATATTTCTTTTTGATCTCTTAATGCTTAATAAATGACGAGTAAAGAAATTTTTTTATTCTTTTGTATAATTTTATCTTTATTTTAATACTCTTTTATTATCATGGTTAGTTTATAAGTGCTAAATTATCTTACACATCTTATCCACCTTTCAATGTAAATTGTATATTATATGTGATTTTCTCCATGTAATAATGTGTTAGTTTTTTTTCTTGTGCAAGGGAAAAGTGGGTGTAACTTAGGTTCATTGTCCTAGTCTATATTGATACTATATCAAGACTCCAACATGTAGACATATCATTATGTTATGACAAAAACCCGTCCTCTCGAATAACTCACCGAGGAGGTAAGGGGGCAAGGTTTCACTCTTGCATTATGCATTTGGGTCTCGAGTTGTTAACTTATTTCCTTACGTTCGAGGAAGATGAGCTCTTAGCTAATTAGAAGCGGTTTTACCTCTTACTCCAAGGGGGAAATGTGATTTCAATGCTTAACAATATTCACTTGGTATTGAGTATCCATATCTAGTTGTTGTTAGGTCTATAAGAGAGGGTCATGTGGTATCTAGCATTGATCACAACTTTAGGACCATATATGAACCCTACATATTGAAACCCAATCGCAATTTAGCATCATGCTTAAGGAAATTGTGGTAATAGTTTTTCCAAATCAAGAAAAAACCTACAATACTCGGGCTATCGACCTAGCTTCTATTGACACAATATCAAGACCTCAATGTGCAGTCACATCATTGTGTGTAGACAAAACTTGAACACATCATTGTGTGCAGGAAAAACTTAGCCTCTTGAAATAACTAACTAGTGGTTCATAAGGGGTCAGACTTCCACTCCTTCCATATGTCTATGGGTCTTGGGACATTAACCTATTTCCTTACGTTCAAGGAAGACAAGCCTTAAATAATCAATAATAGTTTTAGGTTAACACCATAACTAAAATGTGGTTTCAACTACTCGCTAGTATCAATTAAATAGTTAATATCTCATGTGACCATCATTAAAATTAATAACAAGATCATCCCATATCCAAGAAGACCTAACCTTTAACCACTACAAGAAACCCTGATACCAAGTCTTGGTTGGTGTTCAACTTCATACCCATTTCCTCCTTATACTGTTTATTTTTTATATTTTTTCAATTATCATACTATAAATTTTCAAAAATTTCCCTCGTGGACTACACTAGGCTATGTCAGAAGCGAGGCCTGTTGCATAAAGTTAAGGCAAGGCAATGAATTGGTAGCAACATCCTCAACTAGGAAGGAGCTATGACTATGTCTGATCCGAAAATGATCTTTAAAAGAATTGGTTGAGTTTTAAGCATGTGTTAAATTACCATTCAAAAACTTAAATGAGGAAGGAGATCTTAATGAAAGAATGTTTCAGCCATCATAAATAATACATAATAGAAAGTAAATATTAAGAAAAACTAACCATAACGCCAATATTGTTAACGGAGTTCGGCAAGGTTGCCTACATCTCTGAGCCTATGTCTCAGTGGGGCGGGCTTTCTTATTAATCTTCAATGCTGCAAAATTACATCAAAAGTATCTCAAAAGGATTACAAACTGGTATGGATGTGTTCTGCTCGACCTGTAATGTTCTTGTCTTGGCTAGTCTAGGAAATGTTGTTAATGTGTATGCAGGATCTATTGTTTACAGCATATAAATGATCATACAAATAACAAATGCGACAAAGGACTACAAAGTTTATATTATGATATCTCTGTGGATTACAAAATTGTTGAATGCGGCTGAATAAACTGACAATACTTGACTAGATCAACAGACAAAGGATCTTAGCCGGAATACAAATAAGCAACTAAAAGATAATACCCATAATATGGGAGCACTGCAGAATCAATGGATGCATTGGGACTATGGCAGCTCTGACGGTAACTGCTGGAAGTCTGGAAAGTTCACCCTGGGATCTATACTTCCCAGAATGGCCTGGAAACTGTTCCAAATGATGTGCCCTGCTCTATTCCTCGGTACTAGTATCTATCGGACCCCTCTGTTGATGAGTCTAGACCCTGGATGGATACCCCTGGGGGAATGTGCCCCTCTTCTTCTAGAAAAATGCGTCCTAGTGATTCCACCGTTGGAATCGGACAAGATATGTCTCAAAATGACCGCCTTGGTCTACTAGTAAATGGGTCGGAAGGGTTTCCCTTAATCTGGTCTGATGCTCGCTCTGGAACCCCAAATGTGTCCGCCAAAAGTGTTGCACATCCAAGTCTGGAAAATGCGTCCCAATTGATTCCTCCATCGGAATCTGATGAGGAACTAGGAAAAATATGCGCCTTGCCTTCCTCTCAAATGGGTTGGAGGGAAATATCAGAATTATCCCTGGATAGGATAAGTTGACTAAAAACCCTCTCAGAAGTTGTGCCCTCACTCTAGATGAATGCGCCCTTGCTGATAAACACTGTGTAACTGCTGCTAAAGAATGATGGAAGACCTGAATGATCTTCCCGGTGACTAGGGTGTGTCTCTCAACACCTAAATCAACCAACTGGTGTCTTCCTCCTAGAATCCATTGAACTATCTCTCCTGAGATGTGCCTCTTCTCCTCAATGACAAGTCATAATCTGCATAATGATGAATTAGGTCGCTGACTCTTCTCTTATATCTTTCCAAAACCCTAATTCACTGCTGAAACCCTAATTCGTTGTTGACCTTTTCCCTCGAATTGACTTTTACTTTATTTTATTATTCCTTGATTAAATCGCTTAATTAATTAATCATTTTACCTCTAAAAAGTGATTTATCCATCCTCATGGCTTCTCCGGACACTGAAAGTCACTTCTCATCATCTTATCATGTAGTGTTCTTCTTCTCGATTTCAATGAGCTATTACACTAAGAGGTTTCTCCAAGTAATATGCGAATTATGACCTTCTTAGTGAAATTAATTAAGATATGACCCATAATAACTCAAAATTACGGAAATCATCGGAATGCAATGAAACCAAAACCAAGCTATGCGGAATGGATCCTAATGATGAGCGATGCAAGTTGAGCCCAATAAAACCCCTCAATATCTCCCGAACTCTATGTCACCCCTATCTGGCTACTCTGGTAGGCATAGTACTCTGTAAAGTTATAATGTCCCAAAATGGGGAAATTGTAGTCCTCCTTGCTGGAATATTGCTTGTCCTCAAGCAATAACTGAATCCAACTACATATGATATCGGGGTCCCATATCCACCTGTGTGACCCAAGGTAGACTCCCCTCAAGATGTGGTATCTCCAAGTGCTCACCACGCATGACACCCACATGCTCATGATGAGTAGAATGATCAATGGCCGAGGAATCTCAGTCAAATCCCTAAGTAACTACTCTACTCGAAACTCAACTCCATCAAACGTTGAACTACCAAGCACTCCAATCCCTGGATCCCATATCAGAATTTCAACAACAATTCCCTATGGAGTATAGTTCTATAACATATCAACACCATGAGTCTCCTGCAAATAACACATGGCCTCAACCCGAAATGGGTCTATCCTACCAAACCATACCAAACTCAACACAACCCCCACCGATTGAACATGTTGCTACCATAGTGAGGTACTACAAGACCTCAACGAATCACCAGTTAGTGATGTGCTCTCCCCAATACTGAAACTCAATGAAAAATCAAAGTGACTCCCCCCTGCAAATGTCCGCTCTTCTCCATCATTCAATGAAATGTCTGGTCCTGTAATCCCAGGGTCCCATGCTAGTCTCTGACAGGGACCATCATGTCGATGCTGCTCTACTTTTATCATGATTGTCTGCTCAAAGTATCCATATTGGACCCTCCACTCCTGGATCCTCATAAGATGAAACAAACTATTGACCAAATGGACTCCCGGATCCCATGTCAAATTTGGAGGTTCATCACTTCCAATCCCCACTAACTGTTGATGTGCCCTACTGGTAACTGTCGAAATCACTCCACCCTCATCCCAATGAAATTCTGAATATGTAGCAACCTCTGAGATATCCTCTGTCCCATGGCCTAGGATACTCCCCATCACACCCATGACCTCAATTGTCTGCCCCTGATGATCCACCCCTATCCTGATGAATGCAATCAAGACACTGTTGTCAAGTGGTCTCGACCTACCAACTCTCCATGTCCCATGCCACTGTCTAGCTCCCCCTGTGTTGTTGTCAATGATGAAAGTATCAGGAAAGGCTATCATAAATATCTGCAACCAACTGTAGGACTGGAAATTATCATATGCTTTGGTCAATCCAAAGGACTTAACCAAAAGCTCATTCATCGACACCCATGGTAAATAATCGCCTGTACTCATCACTGAACACCAACCATCGGGTACAATGGTAGGTACCTCTACCAACTGCGGGTCAATAATTCTCCATCCATCATCGCTCACGCAACTATTACTACGGTGAAGGTGATCTCCCATAGTTGTATACTGCTGCAAGGGAGAGGAATCTCCATGCTCTACTAAGTACATCTCCTCCTTGCAATCCAGTGCATCCCCCTGAATCCCACTGTACAACTTTGTATGTCTCTGTGAACTACCACTCATCACTATGTGCCCCTGCATAGTCATGTGATCTCTTGTATACACCTACAACATCCTGGATCCTGGGTGTACTACAGGGTCATTCTCTACATGAAGGTCAAAAAATCCTGGAACACAAATGGAAGTGTCCTCATAACTACCCCTGGCTCTGGAATCCCCATGTGTACGTGTGTGCTCAATTGTCTCAACACCCCTCGTGAAGGGTGGTCCCTATGACCTATGGAAATCCTCATGTATCTCTAGATCATATCTCTCCATACTCATCAGTGATCCTAGGTACTCCTCATGCTCCTCCTTCAACTAGTGCTCCACTGCTAAACCACCAACATCCTCTCGCAATGTGGCTGAGGGATATATCCGACTCTCTGCTGAAATAGATGTAGTGGATCTCTGTCTAATTTCCTCTAGGATCTCCTCTGATCTGGACTCTGATTCTTGAAGGGTTGTCTGTGTGCCTTCTAAGAATCTTCGTGTGCTCACCAACTCATGAGTGATTTGGTCCACCTCAACCTCCTGCTCCCTCAGTGCCTTGTGATACATCTCGCCAACCTCCAATAGGTAATCCCTATCCCTCAACAATTGTTGGTAGTCGACCCTCATCACAATCACTCTCTCCCTGAGTGTATGGAAGTCATCAATGACAAGTCCCCCATCTAAACTATCCTATGCCATCGAGGCCCTCCAACAATAACCTACCACCAATGCATGTGTATCATCAATGCATCTAGAGGATGCCATGATCATGTCCTCATTGACTCTCAATTTTCCTGCCAAGTGTCGTGACTACTGGTCACAATCCAGTTGAGGTGATACCTCAGGCCTCTCACTGCTAGTGTCAACAATGGAATCCCTAACAACACACTCCTCAAAATATAAGGCATTGAATTGCCCATTGTCCCCTATGCTACTAAGTCCTCCTGTATGCCACTGCACGCCATCACCAACTGTGACCCCTATCTGAATCACACCATATCCTGTATGGGCAGTTGTATCCTCCTGTGAACTCACCCTACTAATATCATCTACACCTGGATCCCATATAGATGTGTCCAGACACGTGCTATGGTCATTTGGATCAATAAGGAGTGTATCCTCATCATTGTAGATCGATCCTAGGAGTAAGTGTCCCAACAAGTTGTCGGTCTCCACAACCTGGTCCATCAATGGAATCTCCAAGAGTGGTGATTCACTCTCCTCATACTGATAGGTATGTGTAAGGTCAACTATCTCCAAGCCATACCTCTCCTCCTGGGTCTACAGATCCATATGTTCCTTGTGTACAATCCCCACACAAGGATCCTCTACCATATCAGGAATGCCACTGATATCCTCATGTGTCGTGGTTAGCATAGGTGATTGAGAAGATGAAAAATGTAGCTCACTCATCATAGGAAGCTCATCATTCTCCATAAACAACTTCCTGGAAGCCATGTCTACACCCAACGGTAGGTCATCCAACCTCCTAATCTCATCATGTCTAAGTGCCAACACATATGAATCCTCACAAGTGTCACCACTATGTTGAAGTGTTGAATCCTCAACATTACCTGACGGGGAAGATGAAGGATATGCGCTATCATCATGTCCATACAACTGTCCCTCAGATGCGCAAGAGTCACTATCCTTATCGGACTGATCCAAATAGACATCTATGGTTGCATTCACATGCATCTCCTCATCCTCACTGTCATAGTGCACCTCAACAATGTGCACCTTCCCTTTACCCCTACATCTGCGATTTGGCTTCCAAGGCACTTTGCAACTGTAGCAACACTCCCTGCATCTATTGGGTGTAGGCTCCATTTGTGCTCCTGTCAATCCACTCGTTGGTAATGATGTATCTAGATCCTTATTTGATTTTTCCCTTAGGCTGGCAAGAAAACTAGCTTTGATACCACTGTAATGTTCTTGTCTTGGCTATTCTAGGAAATGATGTTAATGTGTATGTAGGATCTTCTGTTTACAGCATATAAATGATCATACAAATAATAAATGTGACAAAGTACTGCAAAGTTTGTATTATGATATCTCTGCAGATTACAATAGGTCGAATGCGGCTGAATAAAATCACAACACTCGGCTAGATCAGAAGACAAAATGATCTTAGGCGAAACACAAATAAGCAACTAAAAGATAATACATGGAATATGTGAGTGATGCGGACTCAATGGGTGCACTGGGAATATGGCAGCTCTGACAGTAACTGCTGGAAGTCTGGAAAGTTTTCCCTGGGAGCTATACTTCTCAGAATGGCTTGGAAACTGTCCCAAATGATGTGCCCTGCTCTAGTCCTCGGTACTAGTATCTGTCGGACCCCTCTGTTGATGAGTCTGGACCCCAGATGGATACCCCTGGGGGAAAGCGCTCCTCTTCTTCTGGAAAAATGCGTCCTAGTGATTCCACCATCAGAATCAGATGAGATATGTCTCAAAATGACCGCCTTGGTCTACTGGGAAATGGGTCGAAAGGGTTTCCCTGAATCTGGTTTGATGCTCGCTCTGGAACCCCAAATGTGCCCGCAAAAAGTGTCGCACGTCCAAGTCTGGAAAATGCATCCAAATTGATTACTCTGTCGGAATCTGATGAGGAACCAGGCAAAAGATGTGCCTTGCCTTCCTCTCAAATGGGTTGGAGGGAAATCTCAGAATTCTCCCTGGATGGGATAAGTTAACTAAAAACCCTCTCAAAAGTTGTGCCCTCACTCTGGATGAATGCGCTCTTGCTGCTGAACATTGCGTAGTTGTTGTTGAAGAATGATGGAATACCTGAATGATCTTCCCGGTGACTCGGGTGTGTCTCTCAACACTGAAATCATCCAACTGGTGTCTTCCTCCTGGAATCCACTGAACTATCTCTCATGTGATGTGCCTCTTCTCCTCAATGACAAGTCATAATCTGCATAATGATGAATTAGGTCGTTGACTCTTCTCTTATAGCTTTCCAAAACCCTAATTCATTGTTGACCTTTTCCCTCCAAGTGACTTTTACTTTATTTTATTATTCCTTGATTAAATCACTTAATTAATCATTTTACGTCTAAAAAGTGATTTATCCATCCTTATGGCTTCTCCGGCCACTGAACGTCAGTTCTCATCATCTTATCCTGTAGTGCTCTTATTCCCAATTCCAATGAGCTATTACACGAAGAGGTTTCTCCAAGTAATATGCCCATTATGACCTTCTTAGTGAAATTAATTAAGATATGACCCATAATAACTCAAAATTACGGAAATCGTCGGAATGCAACGAAACCAAAACCAAGCTGTGTGGAATGGATCATGATGATGAACGATGCAAGTTGGGCCTAATAAAACCCCTCAATATATCCCAAACTCTCAGTCACCCCTATCTGGCTACTCTAGTAGGCATAGCACTCTGTAAAGTTATAATGTCCCAAAATGGGGACATTACATGACCTCAATAATCCAACACAATTAACGACACTAAAAAAGGTTGAGCGTAGCTCTGGGAAATGACCTCTAAAGTTCGCTTCCTCAATGGCTTCCCTGCATAAAAATGGCTTAGGCTTCATAAATTCTTTGGCATTATGTTGCTTTTGAACCTTCTCATGCTGTCAAAAACATCTGCTTTATGTAGGATCTGAGTTGGGGTTTTGGCCTCAAAAAGGGCCCCAAATCCTAAAAAATGGGTAAAAATACAATAAAATCTGCTGAAAAATCAACAAAAATTATATAATATGGTTAAAAAAAACATATTTTGGAAAATGTAGGTGCACGTTGAACGTTGGCGTCATATTCCTTTGGTATAGCCCCCTTTCCAGGTTGTATGCACCCATGTGGTCAGTGCTAACCCCCTATGGATAACGTTCAACACTTGTAGTTTAAGTCCCGAGTCTAGCGCCTTGGTCGACGGGCTAGCCCTGTTGATCAAGTGCTACCCCCCATATTCTGGCCCATATCAACTCAAATATTTATGGCACCATTTGTATAAACAAGCAACAAAGGTGGCAGGATGGTTAGCACGTGGTATGTAGTTTGTTGGTTGCCTGAGATGTTAGGGGTTCAATTCCACCGGAGGTGCAACAAAATTTTGAACCAGACCACATTGGCCATATACTGGGTGCCATGTGGCACCTTATGATTGGGCCATGTGTCACCTCTGGATTGTCCACCATACACACAGTCGGCTACCCAGTGGACCGCCATGTCAACCTACCAATGCATCTACCCAGTCAACGTTGTATGACACGTGTCAAGCCTGGAGCCTACCACATGGCACCATGTCACTCTATCGAACTATACAGTCAGCTTCTCGGTCAGTTCCATGTCACTGCCACCTATCATCTATATTGCCAGATGTGGAACTATCATTGGGCCACATCAACGTACGAACTGCCACATCAGCATCCGTACAGTCCACGTGTCAAATCTGTATGGTTCCAACTCAGCCTGAAAATGCCAAAAATGAGTGACACGTATCACCTCCTGGTGTTGCCACGTGTCCTTGCTGGCATCATCATGAGATCATGCTGACATCACTACCACGTCATGTTGATGTACTACTGACGTCAGCAGTACGGCCTCTGACTATTGACTTTGACTTTTTTTATTGTTTGGGAAATCGATCAGAACGCGATAACTTTCACATACGGTGTCCATTTTCGGTAAAAAAAAATATATGGTCAGAATCGGCATGACGAGCCTGACGCAATGGAACTAGTTTCATCTGATTCCAAGAACTTTGATTTTTAGGCCTTCCTGGATCCATTTTGGATCATGCCTCACCACTAAGACCTTTTGGTCCTCCAAAAGGATATTAACCAATCATCAAGTGCGAGATAGGCCTCCCCACTTGTCCTTTGCCTTTAAACTCTATCTTGTGCACCTGCCACATCATAATCAATTGCATAATAACCATGACAACTGAAAGAATATTGTTAGCCACTTGAACTCATTCACATCTTACTGAATCCACTACCATCCATGTAGAAAACATTAGCAACGATAACATCATAAATATGACTGAAACTGAACCAATATATTTGATGTGCTTGCATGACATTAACTTATCTTGAAGCAAAGTATGATTGAATTACCATCCTACAACCATATCATGTTCATGCTTAAGATCAACTGCTTTAATTGGCACAATTATAGGTGTGTTGCTTGCATAAGTTGCCTTCCTTAATTGTTCCATTGTTTGAAGAGATTGATTTGCTTTTATGTGATGAGCATATACAACATATTCATTGCCTTCTTTAGTTAAGTGA
>JZKD02S0585750.1:0-16105 GCA_000966675.3 Picea glauca
ACTTCATTGTCCATGAATCTCCTTTGCTTTGGAATTTTGACATGTCTATTTCCTTTTCACTTTTTCAATATCTATAACTAATGCTACAGCATGACATGCCCAGTTGACCACAGTTCTGATGTTTCATGATCAGTTCCAACCTTCTTAAGATGTGTGTATTTCTCAAATCTTGTCTTTATGTTCAAATGAATATATATTTCCATGATCAACTTTGGAAAATATTTCTGAAATATCCTTGCCACATTAATATGAAAACAATAATCAAAAATTGTGTGGGTGTATGATATCATGCCATGAGTATCACCCATTCCAATTTCCAGGAGATAGGGTAGGCTTGAGATTGAATGTTGGTTTGTATGGTGGAATCTCTCTTTTTGGATAACAAATGACTATAATTGTCATGATTACCATTTCTTCCCTAAAGAGATGTGCTTGAGAGCCATTTTATTGACCAATATCCTTGATATTAGATTCCACTTGAAATAATATCAGAGGGAGACTAAAAATTGATACTATCTTCATAGAAGCATATACTAGATGTGAAATATAGTATTAATTTCCCCCATGATTGAAAACAATCTTTAAGACTAGGAAAAAAAACAAGTGTACCATGAAGTCTCAGGAATACCCTCTATCATAGATCCACAAATGATTAATTGAGTTCTGCTCAATAGAAACCATCACGAGAAAGGCAATGAAAAACAAACCTGATTTCTTTAATCCAATCTCAATCTTGGCCAAAATGTAAATCATTTCCCAACAAATGTTCTTTCAACATTTTGTGGTAACTAGCTGCCCAACTATCAATGTCAAGGTAAATGTTGCTGAGACAACTGAATTTTKCAATTGAATCTTTAGGAGAATTCCTGCACCATGAAGATGGAGTAAAACCAAGATTAATCCAAACTTTTAGTGACACAAAATGAAGAGCATTGTACTAAAATAAGAAAAAWTTGATGAAAAGGAAATTAAACTAAAGCAATCACCACTAACTACAAATTAAGCTAATGAAAGTTGATGGTATTTATTGAAGAAAACAAACCAAATCTAAACCTATGTTRTTCAAATGAAAATAAAAACAAATATCTAAGTTATGCAGGAAGAAAGGAAGTAATACGACTATGCTAATACTATTTCTAACCTAACCTACACTGGTTGAAAGAAGCTAGGTATAAGCATAGTGCCAGTGAAGCCAATCAAGTAACTCCAAACCTACAATCACATGTTGATTGAAGGCCAATTGCAGAGAATGAAGTAATGAGAGATGAAGGATAGGAAGAATTGATTCAAACAAGTCTCCACTCAACAAGATAAATTTAGAAGCATTATGGTTCATGGTACATGAAGATATGTACGATTCCTCTAACCATGACCCAATTTCATCATAAAATTTAGAATTATCATTATATGATTACTGGAAGGAAATCAACAACAAGATACATACCTGATGAGGCTCATGAATGAAAATTGCATGCAACGTAATTTGTAAGGGAGTCTCGAAGTGGATGATATTGCTCATACTAGGGGTAGAAGTAAGAAAATAGGCAATTGACATAATCATCGATAGAAATTGGAGTGTCTCATTGCCGATGTAGATCTCCCTAGGTTCAAATTTCATGTACTCTACATGATGAGAGGAGAGATAATAGTGAATTGTCTAAGGTAAACATTGAGTGAGAGATAGCTCCAAATATTATCCTATGACATAAAAAAAATCATGTGAGGAGTGTTGGAGCATTGAAATAACATCCAAGGATGATTGATGAATTTTCTACTTAGGAATAACAAGTAATTCTAGGGCATGTTGAGGCGATAAAATTTCCTGGATTAACTCAATGTTTCCTATGCTTTGCATGGTGATGGGTTGTTCATTTGTTATAATTTCTTCATTATGATAAAAAAATTGATCATGCTCTGCATATTTATATTTTCAGTGATTATCATATGTGCATCAAGGTAAAAGATATTTGATTTTGAAGGATCAACAAATGATAATTTGGCACCTACACTCAATTCTGGAACAAAAAAGTAGTCATCAAAAACATGATCATTATGATTAGATTTTGATTCAACATGTTCCATAAATTAAAATTGCTAAGGGGTTGCAAAGTGATACATCCTGGATGAAGTGCCATTAAGAATGAGTGTTCAATCGATCAAGGTTGGGCACTCTTCCCGATATGGTATATCATTCAACGTTTCATTACCAAAATAGTAATGTGAAGAGTGTATTATATGATAAAAGGATGGTTTCTCATGTGGATGACAATCATCAAACAAATTTGTATACAGTACAAGAAGATCTTCAAATTATGAAGATGATGGGATTTCCTTGGCAAGAGATTCATCACAAACCAAAATATGATCATGATTTTCATAAGGGGGGTTGTTACATGGTTCACACTCTGGGGCTATGAGGTCTAGGATTACTGATAAAGATTTCAATACAGTTGTGTCAAAGTGCTAGTTGAATATTATGCCCCCTATACCGTTTTTGTTTGGATTTGAATTTTGTGAATATGAGATGGCTTGATCATTTAGATCGCATTCTTCAAAAATAGAGATGAGATATGAAAACCAATCAAATATTTCTTGGCCTAAGGGTTTATCCCTTTCATGAAATCTACAGTAATTCCGCATGACTCTTCGAAATAAATAATTCTCATATTCATTCCATAGCCTACATATTTATTCCAATTCATCAACGAGTTCATCATAGAAATAATTTTCATGAGAAACGATAAACATTTCCATGAATTGTTTCCAGCTATGAATTGATTTTGCTGGCAATGTACTAAACCAGTCTTTAATTCACCCTTTGAATGTGAGGATGAATAGTCATCATGTTTCATTGTCTTGTACAATATTAAGATTTCATCAAGAGATGTCAAATTTTTTGAGATGCATTAATGAGGAGACATGCCCTTCACCATCGAATTTGGGATTTGAAAAGAGATTGATTGTTTTGACTGAAATGGCCCTGGTGGGTCTCAGAAGACTTAAATGGTCATCCCATATAGAGGTACGGAAAGGAACCATGGGCTAGTTAGAGTTAAATGAAATGACTCCACATAGGTAGGCTTATCATCTGACCCTCCTTCTAGCGCCAATTTGGTTGATGGATCTAAATTATCCTGACAACAATAAGGGGTTCTCCTAGGTAAGAAGTCCAAATTAGACCTCTGACCATTTGGAATAGGGAACCTATCCATATTTTAGCCCGACAACCATTGCTAGTTTGGTTCTATCGGTTGCAGCTCGGTCCACCGATGGGGGTGAGTGATGGATGGTTGTGCAAATGGAAGATGTAGATGAAGACTATCTAAATGTAGGAATAATATAATTCTAATCTAACCTATCCTAGCTAGGAGAAAATTAACGTAAGTGAATGAGTTGTGGCATGACACTAACTCTACTAGTAGCTTCACCCAAATAGATAAAATGAAGCAATAAAGTCAGATAACACATGCACATGAATATATAACCATAATAGTCTAAGTCACTATATCAAATACATTAGAATCTCTTTCTCTTAGGACATTTAATATAAGAAAGAATGAAAAAAATGCAAGAAGACATATATTACATTAGAATATTCCATAAAAAAAACATGTTCTTACAACCCATGTGAACAACAAACATTCTTCTTGAAATAGTTCACAGAAAAACAACAACACATGTGAGTCCTTCTCTTAGTAAAAAGTTGGCCCTAAGGGCTTCTCTGTATTAACATTTTCATCAATAGTACATGAAAACTCTTAGAAAAACTCTACAATTTTAGTTGACACTCTATCCCAAAGTAGTTAAGAGATGTACAATGTTTGAAGAGACAAAAAAGCCCATTCTTTTAGTTCTATTCTAGTATTTATTGAGGTTCAATAAGACATTTGGCCTTTTGTCTCCCTCGATGACCTTTTGTCTTCTAGTGTTTTTCCCCATCCTCTTTGTGATGATGAGCAACAAGGAAAACAATTACATTTCAAATTTGTCTCCTAACTCTAGTCGGTCATCATGTTTTTCATCCATATGTGTCTTGCACATCATCAAGACTGTCTTTGGGTATGGGACATCTTTGTCGTCCTCAGTTTCACAGTCTATCGTCATGGAGTTTCTAGATCCCTGCTTCATACATTTTCCTAATACTTTCTTTGTTTCTCCTCCATCACTACTACATATTTTTTTATTTCTCCTTTATCGTCTTTAGCTATAGATTTCATCGTGAAAATGCTAAGCACGATCCTCCTTCACTCAGTACCTAACAACATTCGACATACAATAGCTGAAAATAACTCCAAATAAAATATAAAGAATAATCATTTGAATTCAAATAACTGAGGCATTAACTGATTGGAATATCAATTAAAATTCCCTGGATTCAATTCATGTTGCTTCTTCTCATAATTTGATGCGATTCATTTTCCAAGGTTGCCAACAAGATACTAGATATTCATATTGAACAATGAGGGTAATAAGTTAGGAATTTCTCAAAACCTATAACTAGAAAGTTGTAGACCTCGGAAATACATTTCCAACAGTATAAAGAAAATCCAAAATGGACACACAAGCCAAATGTTATGACCTATTTAGAAAATCTCATTTTCTTATGCTTGGAGGAGTTTGAACCAACTCCTTTGACCTACTCAGAGGAGTTTGAACTAACTCCCCTGACCTGCTCAAAGGAGTTAGTACTAACTCCTCCGACCTGATTAGAAGAGTTGACGATAACTCCTCCAATTTATGTCGGAATTCAAGTCATGAACTTTGTTGAGTGAAAGATGAAAGTTGAGTTATCAAAAATCCACTGAATGATCATGTTGGCATGTTCTCATCTCAAATCTTTGGGGATGTGGTGTAACAAATTCAAAGTTTATACCTCGCCTCTATGTCATTGTCATGCATGCGTTGCGAAACTTATTCAAATCAAATATTCAAGAATTGGACTTGGTCTCATATAATAGCACTTGGTTTGAATGTTGTTTTGAACAATTTGAGAGAGGGAGGAAAATTTGAAATAATTAATAAATATTAAAAGGAGATTCCCCACACTTACCTCATTTCTCGACTTAAGATTTATTATAAAAAATGTTCAACAATTATTAAAAGGGGGGGTTCATGAGCCCCTTTCCTTCCTCCATGCTTTCCTTACAAGTTATTTAACTTTAAACAAAGGGGAAAGGGGGTGTCTTGCCACACCCCTTCTCTCCACATGCCATCGTGTGAAAATTTAAACATGGAAGATGGTTTTAGGTCGTGTACTAATCCAGGTGGATATCAGTGGCCACCCACCTTTTCCAACTGTCTCAAAACAACTTTCTGGCAATTTTGGTAATTTACTATTTTTTGCAGGTTTTAACTTCTGGTGCCATTTTGAGGGCCTAAATGAAGGTTTTTCAAGATAGAGGTTCTCAATGATAATCGAAGGCATGAATGAGCCCCAAAAATGAATCTCCTCGACGATGCATTTCCAATGAGCTATCATAAGCCTAAAATGGAGATCGTACTAACTTACCCAAACGGGGCCCACATGACTTTTGGCGCTTCATCTCCTAGTGTTAGGTTTTTTGATGTCTAGGAATTTTGGCATTCCTGTTTATTGTAAAGAGGCCTTCAGAGCCTCATTGTAATCACCTTCTTGCGAATGCGAGTATCCGTCATATCTCTTCTCAGAGATAAGCTGCCACCATTCTAGCGAGTCTTTCACTCTGTATTTTTACAGTCTCTGTACATTTCTTTGATTAATAGAAATATTGTATTACTGTACATCTGTGTTTATGGTTGCATCTATGATACATTTTCTATTATATTATTGAATATCTGCAATATATTTGTGCATTTATTTATTATATCTCTGCTCTCATTTCCTGCCGAAAATAATCTAGATCATGTACCCTCCACGTTGATGCCTCCAAACCACACATCAGAACCAAATAAACCTTAGAAAATGGTGCTATGACCATGACCACAAACATTGGGTTTGATTAGTATTAATTTATTCAATTCCATCGCTAATTTTGATGCCAAGTGCTCTGAGCAAAATGGGGATATGGGGAGAGGATTTTAGCAAAATAATTGGATACATCGTTCAAGCATTCTAATGAAGTCGTGGGTGTCGAGGTTAACTAGGCTAGAAATATTTGCTGATCATTTTGTAACTTTTGGGCCTCAGAAATTGATTATGCTAGTTGCATTCGAATCATAAAGGAGGGACTTATATGACTAGCCTATTTGCAGGAGGAAAACATCAATTTGACGGACACCGAAAAATTGTGCCCAAAGGCATTTTTTAATGAAAGTTTGGGTCTCGCGTTTGTTGGTGCTTCACCCAAATTTAATTTCGTCAGTTTCAGGGTCATCTGTGATGTAAAGGATCCTGATCCACCCATTAATACTAAGTTTATGCGTTAATATCACAAAGTTATAAATTCCCCAAAACTGCCAACTGACATCTAGTGTTTTTAGCATTGTTTAGGAGTTGAAAGGACCAAATTTCTCCCAAAGTGCATTTCAGAAGCAACACAAGACATGTATGTCTTATGATTAATCCATATAATTATACACGAGGCTTCCACAATGAATATTTATTTGTAACGTCAAGAAACGGAAAACAAACAAGCTAGTAGCATGTGCACAAAGAAAGCCACTGGGAACACTAAAACTTGATTATGACTGTGATATGAAGTGAATCATGCTAGATAGGAAATTATTGACCAACTTTCTAGATAGGAGTGGAGAGTTTAATCATTGGAAATATAAGGATACTGACTGATGAGTGTAGTGATAATGGATTTGAGATGAGAGGGGAATCAGATAAGCCTTAAGGCGAGAGTGGCCACGCTGACCTGATCAATGTTGGTGAGATGGAGAAGATCATCACCAATGTGTTTGACAAGAGGTCGACATCCTTCAGCTAACATTTTTCATATAAGATAGGAAAACTTATCAACAGGAAGTTCGTNTAAAATGAAGCAATAAAGTCAGATAACACATGCACATGAATATATAACCATAATAGTCTAAGTCACTATATCAAATACATTAGAATCTCTTTCTCTTAGGACATTTAATATAAGAAAGAATGAAAAAAATGCAAGAAGACATATATTACATTAGAATATTCCATAAAAAAAACATGTTCTTACAACCCATGTGAACAACAAACATTCTTCTTGAAATAGTTCACAGAAAAACAACAACACATGTGAGTCCTTCTCTTAGTAAAAAGTTGGCCCTAAGGGCTTCTCTGTATTAACATTTTCATCAATAGTACATGAAAACTCTTAGAAAAACTCTACAATTTTAGTTGACACTCTATCCCAAAGTAGTTAAGAGATGTACAATGTTTGAAGAGACAAAAAAGCCCATTCTTTTAGTTCTATTCTAGTATTTATTGAGGTTCAATAAGACATTTGGCCTTTTGTCTCCCTCGATGACCTTTTGTCTTCTAGTGTTTTTCCCCATCCTCTTTGTGATGATGAGCAACAAGGAAAACAATTACATTTCAAATTTGTCTCCTAACTCTAGTCGGTCATCATGTTTTTCATCCATATGTGTCTTGCACATCATCAAGACTGTCTTTGGGTATGGGACATCTTTGTCGTCCTCAGTTTCACAGTCTATCGTCATGGAGTTTCTAGATCCCTGCTTCATACATTTTCCTAATACTTTCTTTGTTTCTCCTCCATCACTACTACATATTTTTTTATTTCTCCTTTATCGTCTTTAGCTATAGATTTCATCGTGAAAATGCTAAGCACGATCCTCCTTCACTCAGTACCTAACAACATTCGACATACAATAGCTGAAAATAACTCCAAATAAAATATAAAGAATAATCATTTGAATTCAAATAACTGAGGCATTAACTGATTGGAATATCAATTAAAATTCCCTGGATTCAATTCATGTTGCTTCTTCTCATAATTTGATGCGATTCATTTTCCAAGGTTGCCAACAAGATACTAGATATTCATATTGAACAATGAGGGTAATAAGTTAGGAATTTCTCAAAACCTATAACTAGAAAGTTGTAGACCTCGGAAATACATTTCCAACAGTATAAAGAAAATCCAAAATGGACACACAAGCCAAATGTTATGACCTATTTAGAAAATCTCATTTTCTTATGCTTGGAGGAGTTTGAACCAACTCCTTTGACCTACTCAGAGGAGTTTGAACTAACTCCCCTGACCTGCTCAAAGGAGTTAGTACTAACTCCTCCGACCTGATTAGAAGAGTTGACGATAACTCCTCCAATTTATGTCGGAATTCAAGTCATGAACTTTGTTGAGTGAAAGATGAAAGTTGAGTTATCAAAAATCCACTGAATGATCATGTTGGCATGTTCTCATCTCAAATCTTTGGGGATGTGGTGTAACAAATTCAAAGTTTATACCTCGCCTCTATGTCATTGTCATGCATGCGTTGCGAAACTTATTCAAATCAAATATTCAAGAATTGGACTTGGTCTCATATAATAGCACTTGGTTTGAATGTTGTTTTGAACAATTTGAGAGAGGGAGGAAAATTTGAAATAATTAATAAATATTAAAAGGAGATTCCCCACACTTACCTCATTTCTCGACTTAAGATTTATTATAAAAAATGTTCAACAATTATTAAAAGGGGGGGTTCATGAGCCCCTTTCCTTCCTCCATGCTTTCCTTACAAGTTATTTAACTTTAAACAAAGGGGAAAGGGGGTGTCTTGCCACACCCCTTCTCTCCACATGCCATCGTGTGAAAATTTAAACATGGAAGATGGTTTTAGGTCGTGTACTAATCCAGGTGGATATCAGTGGCCACCCACCTTTTCCAACTGTCTCAAAACAACTTTCTGGCAATTTTGGTAATTTACTATTTTTTGCAGGTTTTAACTTCTGGTGCCATTTTGAGGGCCTAAATGAAGGTTTTTCAAGATAGAGGTTCTCAATGATAATCGAAGGCATGAATGAGCCCCAAAAATGAATCTCCTCGACGATGCATTTCCAATGAGCTATCATAAGCCTAAAATGGAGATCGTACTAACTTACCCAAACGGGGCCCACATGACTTTTGGCGCTTCATCTCCTAGTGTTAGGTTTTTTGATGTCTAGGAATTTTGGCATTCCTGTTTATTGTAAAGAGGCCTTCAGAGCCTCATTGTAATCACCTTCTTGCGAATGCGAGTATCCGTCATATCTCTTCTCAGAGATAAGCTGCCACCATTCTAGCGAGTCTTTCACTCTGTATTTTTACAGTCTCTGTACATTTCTTTGATTAATAGAAATATTGTATTACTGTACATCTGTGTTTGTGGTTGCATCTATGATACATTTTCTATTATATTATTGAATATCTGCAATATATTTGTGCATTTCTTTATTATATCTCTGCTCTCATTTCCTGCTGAAAATAATCTAGATCATGTACCCTCCACGTTGATGCCTCCAAACCACACATCAGAACCAAATAAACCTTAGAAAATGGTGCTATGACCATGAACACAAACATTGGGTTTGATTAGTATTAATTTATTCAATTCCATCGCTAAGTTTGATGCCAAGTGCTCTGAGAAGAATGGGGAGATGGGGAGAGGATTTTAGCAAAATAATTGGATACATCATTCAAGCATTCTAATGAAGTCGTGGGTGTCGAGGTTAACTAGGCTAGAAATATTTGCTGATCATTTTGTAACTTTTGGGCCTCAGAAATTGATTATGCAAGTTGCATTCAAATCATAAAGGAGGGACTTATATGACTAGCCTATTTGCGGGAGGAAAACATCAATTTGACGGACACCGAAAAATTGTGCCCAAAGGCATTTTTTAATGAAAGTTTGGGTCTCGCGTTTGTTGGTGCTTCACCCAAATTTAATTTCGTCAGTTTCAGGGTCATCTGTGATGTAAAGGATCCTGATCCACCCATTAATACTAAGTTTATGCGTTAATATCACAAAGTTATAAATTCCCCAAAACTGCCAACTGACATCTAGTGTTTTTAGCATTGTTTAGGAGTTGAAAGGACCAAATTTCTCCCAAAGTGCATTTCAGAAGCAACACAAGACATGTATGTCTTATGATTAATCCATATAATTATACACGAGGCTTCCACAATGAATATTTATTTGTAACGTCAAGAAACGGAAAACAAACAAGCTAGTAGCATGTGCACAAAGAAAGCCACTGGGAACACTAAAACTTGATTATGACTGTGATATGAAGTGAATCATGCTAGATAGGAAATTATTGACCAACTTTCTAGATAGGAGTGGAGAGTTTAATCATTGGAAATATAAGGATACTGACTGATGAGTGTAGTGATAATGGATTTGAGATGAGAGGGGAATCAGATAAGCCTTAAGGCGAGAGTGGCCACGCTGACCTGATCAATGTTGGTGAGATGGAGAAGATCATCACCAATGTGTTTGACAAGAGGTCGACATCCTTCAGCTAACATTTTTCATATAAGATAGGAAAACTTATCAACAGGAAGTTCGTCGGGGATGAAGAGGCAAACTTTGTTGATAAGCAATGTAATGAAGTGAAAAGTAGGGATGTTTCCAAAATGCGATGCAACAGTGTGAGTGGAAGGAATTTAGATGGTGAAAGGAGTGCGCACAATGAAGATAATCATGTGACCAATATCGGTGATATGTCATTGATCATGCAAACTTCCCTGATGATGAAGATGTGTGTTAGTGTGGTTTGGTAGAAGTGCAATAGCATGTTATCCATGTTCAAAGGGAGGTGGATGGTGAACTGATGAAAAAAACCAATGGCATGTCAATGCAAAGGTGGAAGAAAGATGCATGTGTAAGAACACTATGTATTAGTGTAGAAAGAGGGGACTCACTGAAGTGCAAATCATTGGGTATAAGTGATATGAGGAGCAACTGGTAGTGGTAAAGTGAGGTAGGGTGAGGAGAACTTGGGTGTATCTATTTTCAAGAGAGAGAAAGTGCAAGGGTTTTGATTGGAAGAAATAGAGGGGAGGGATTTCTTGTCTTGGATAGAGGCTAAGACAAGAAAATTGGGAGGCTATTGTGGGGGAACAACAACTTCTAAAGGGTTGAATTAAAAATACCTAGTGGGTAAAATCATGAAGTTGGGTAACACTTTCGTGACAATCAGGTTTCCAAAATTTCTAGCAGCAATTTTTCGGTCGAAACAATGTTCTGAGGAACTTTTTCGGCTGAAAATTTGCACGTCAAATTTAATAGCACCCTCGAAATTCGTGTACAATGTTTTTCCGATGAATTATTTTACCGTGGTAAGAATATTTTTGCCGAAAGACTCTTTCGCCGAAACGTTTATTTTTAACGGATTCCATTAAAAACTAGGTTTCGGCTGAAAACTTGAAAATGGCACTGTTTACAGGAAAATGCAAATTCTCTCCATCTTACTTCATCTTTGGAGGTAGAAGACTCCTACAAATACTGAGAATTTAGTTTCAAAATTGATACCAACATTTTTAAAATTGAATTTACTTTCATTGGGTATAACTTGTTTTCATTTTCATTGTTTTTGTCTAATTTTATTTAATTTTATAAAAAAATCACTACATAATATTTTTAGATGAGATTATGATTAGGTGAAATGAAAAATCCATATCTCTAAAAATACACCGTGGAAAATTATGGAAAATTTATATTCATAATCCTTAAATTGTTCTCTTCAAAAGGGTATTTTTATATTTTATTTTTAAGTAAAAATTAAGATAGATACAAGGTGTAGAAAAACATGTGTTTAAAATCTGCAACGTTTTCATCTTGGTCAACTTCAAATAATTCTAGAAATTATAATATTCATCCGTTAGATTCAAATTTATAGTCATAATAAAATAGAGTCTATGTAGATTGTTGTAGTATATTTCATTTCTTAAAAGCATAAGTTTGATAATAGATACATTTTTGTGGAAAAAAATAACTCATTATCATTCCTTTCATGTTTAAGGAACATATTGTTAAACAATTGTCAAATTGACATATCAAATCTTGATAAAAAAAATTGAAAAATAGTCATTGGAAGATAACAAAATTCTTCACAAGTTTTGTTTTTACTGTAAAATGAAATTCTAAATAAAAAAAGTACTTTTGTATTCCAGAAGTTGAAGAACTTGTGAAAATACTGGTTTTTTTGCCATAAAAGAAGCAAAAGTGTTACCCATCTTCATGATTTTACCCTAGTGTTAGAACCAATATTGTTTTGATTGCATGGCCATCATACAACATCTCCAAGGGTCGGTTTCAAAAGGAATCTTTATCATTTATTATCTTCATTTCCATTTACAATTGTGCACTGCAAACTTGACTGTGTGCTGCAAACTTCACTGCACGTTGAAAACTCAATTGCACTACAAACTCAAATGTCTGTTACAAACTCAAATGTGCATTGCAAACTTCACGGCATGCTACAAACTCAACGATGTGCTAGAAACTCAACTTCTCACTGCAAACTTGACTAGGCATTTCAAACTCGATTGTGCGCTAGTACATAGCAAAATCGTATTTTCATCGTAACTTTTAAATGTAGATCTGGGTTCTTATGAATTTTTTTGTGAAAATAAATTATAATATTATTGACTTGTTGACCAAATATCATCCTGCACTAGTTCTATAGAGAAAATTTGAAATCATCACCTATAGGAAAGTTTGTAGCGAATCCTGAAATTGCGTTGGCACACTTTATCCCATGGCAAAAAACTAATGATGCAACACACATTGAAAATTTGTTTTTCAAGGAAGTTGTGAGACTTCATGGGTTTTCCAAGTGTATTGTCTCAGATAGGGACACTAAATTTGTTGGTCATTTCTGGAAAACATTGTGGAATAATTTGGGGATGAAATTGTCCTTTAGTTCATCATATCACCCTCAAACATATGGATAGACCGAGGTGGTAAATCAGAGTTTAGGAAATTTGTTGAGGAGTCTAGTCACTGAACATCGTAGTCAGTGGGATCAAATTTTTCCACAAGAAGAGTTTGCATACAATTACTCACCAAACATGATTACATGGAAGATCCCATTCCAGATAGTATATGGAATGCAGCCAAGAGGAGTATCTGAGTTGAGAGATTTGGAGCAGAGCGAATTCAGAAGTGCTGGAGAAAAAGACTTTGCTGTAGAAATGCAAAAGCTCCATAATCATATTAAAGAGTAGTTGCAGAAGAGAAACAGAGAATATAAATGCAGAGTTGATCAGTAGAGAACTTCAATTTGAAGTGGGAGATCAAGTTCTAGCACATCTCAGGTTGGAAAGGTTCCCAAGGGGAACATATAACAAATTGAAATTGAAGAAGATAGGACCGTGTAATATCCTAAGGAAATTTGATACCAATTCTTATGAGATAGAGCTTCCATAAGATGTGGGTATATTTCCCATATTCAACATTTCAAACCTATATCCTTACAGGGAAGATGACATTAAAGGGTCAGAATATCAAAAAGAGATCCAGTGGGAGAAGCAGATTCCTACAGTAGAAAATCCATAGATGGAGAATATCACAGATCATAGGAATGGTAAGAGGACCATGAGAAAGACTTATTTTGAGTATTTGGTAAAGTGGAAAGGACACCCAATAGAGGATGTGAGTTGGGTAAATGAAGGAGATATTCAAAAGCATGGAAAGTGAGTGCAGAAGCTCATGGACAAGAGTCCATGAATTTTTGTCTAGATGAGTATGATGTAGGAGCATCGCCATCAAAGCACAAGTGGAGGACAAATCAGTGCCCTAGCATGCATTTTGAAGTGTTTTTGAAATTTGAAAGATGGCATGTCACGCAATATCTGAAAAGATTSAAATTAAAGAACTTCTTAAATGTTAAGAGGATGAACCATTGCTTGATATCGATGGGGATTGTATTTTCTTTAATGTAGACCATGATTGTATTTGHTGTTGTTKTTACCRTGTCTATMTTAATGAMTGAATGGTAGGMTTTCTGTTAAATTGTAATTCTTTGTTATTACTTGTTATTATGTTATGAATGCATTACATGGTTGAATGTATGAATCTGTGATAATTAGATAAGTTTCAATTGTTTATCTTCTGTGAGCAAGTGCAAGGAGTGCATAGTGTCCACAAGGTGTGTGTTGATAGAGTCTGTTATGACTCAAAATATCAGACAAGATAACATGAAGTTTTTGTATGCAAGGAGTGCATATGTGTCTGCAAGGTGTGCATCAATAGAGTCTATTTTGAATCAAAAGTTCAAGAGAGATAACTTGAAGTTTTATTTGCAAAGAGTGCAGAAGACCTTGCAAGGTTCTGGTAGGGAAAAAACACTCAGTATCGTATTGTTCAGGAGTAACAATTGAGCTATGTAAGAACTATTTTAAGGAGTGCACAGTCACCCATGAAGAGGTTAAGTTGAAAAATATATGTTTGCAAGGTGTGCACAGGGTTGATAATCAGCTAAGTGTTGAAGAAACATTCTGAGAAGTTCAGAGTGTCAAGGAGGAACAAGCTCAGAAGAGATAGCGGGCATAAATTCTTTAGCAGGGAGGAGCCCACTGAAAATTTCCCAATTAATGAGTGATATCCATTAGGAGTGATCGTGATCTTTCCAGATCGTGAGATCTAAAATATTTTCACAGAGGATAGCATCTGAGTAATTCGACACTCCGAGTATTCAGAGGTTTGAAATTATTTAAGGAGCGGGATCATCGAAGTTTTGAAGAGAGAAGTGAATCCTAACAGTTGGTATCAGGGATGATACATGGTAGTGGATCAAAGAGTTCGAGAGATAGAGATATGGAATATTCCATAGAGCAAAGGGAATGTTTTGCAAATTTGCGAAGACCGAAGAGATATAGACCGTAAGATCCAGAAGGACATGTGGCATAGATCTACATATTTCAGAAGAAGGGTACTTTGAAGGAAAGTGAGGGTGGAGTGTGAAAAAATCCCGAAGCCCCAATTAGCGAAGTCCATCTTAACCATTGATCTGGGAAGGAAATGCATAACTAGATTGTGGACTTTGGGGAAGAGAGAGGATAAAGAATGCGGTGGAGCAATTACTATAAGTCATTTGAAGAGGAGTAAAGTATGGATCTCAACTGACGATCAAGAGGATCACATGGCGCTTGATCTGAAGCTCCAGGTACAAAGCACTTCAGAAGAAAGAAGTGTCATAACACTTGGAACTCCCAAAGGCTAGAGTCCTGAAGCGGATCACAGTCGTTGGCTATTGGAGAGACGAGAATCATAGTTCTTGTTGGGTAAGTTCTTCAGTTCAAGGTTCAGGTAAGAAGGCTTCAATTGCAGTCAAAACAACTGAAGTCCTAAATTTTGAAGCACCTTAGGGTTTATCCCTGGGTCACATCTCGAGGTCATGTGAGGAGATGGGCCTAGCGGAAGGATATAGCACCCGCCAATTTAAAATTTCCAAGAGTGCCAGGAAAAGGGCCCGTGGGTTACATAGGACTTGTGCCTAAGGAGATAAGGGGTCCATGTTAAATCAATTTGGGGTGATAGTAGGGTATTGAGGAGCTAATTCTTCTCATCCTTTTGAATATCCTTGACCGAGAGGTCATGCAACCCCTAGGAGAGAAGGGGGGTTGCACCACCTGTGGCCTGTTAGGATACTACAAAACATTAAAACCCTTTTTTATGATCTCTAATTTTCCACTACCAGTTTTTCTACTTTGATATGGAACAAAATGTAATAACATAGAACGAAACATATTCTCCTCCTTGCTGACTGATATTTAACATAGTCTGATAGCCAGACAAGGTTAGGGTATTGAATTCCTCAACCTTGAATTAGTTATTAGGTTTGGGCCTTTTAGAATTTTCTACAAAATTCCCCATGTGGATATCTCCACACGTTTAAGTAATGGGGGCTAACGTGGAATCCACTCACACCATGGTGATCAATACGGTAGGTCAACTTGTGTGAGACATAAATTTCACATACGAGCTATGATTGAGGCAATTATTGCAGTGCTAGAAAGGTATTTGTGTGTACAATATAGAAAGTGGTTCCATAGTAAGTTTTGCACCAAAAAATAGTGCCTTTTGATGACTCAAAATAGCTCTAGAATATTTTAGACCCAAAATTCCAAATTTGGACCATCACTAAAATGGTTCTACAAGTTGACTCCTCCATGTTTTCATCCATAAATCATCA
>JZKD02S0585761.1:0-16105 GCA_000966675.3 Picea glauca
CTAGTCATCACTCAACTCGTTCAAGTCTAGGCCTACCATGTGCTCGACAAGGAGGGAGATTTTTTGGTCGACCACGTGAATCTACATCTAGAGGTACTCTATTTGAAAAAAAATCTTTTTGAATGTTGTGCTTCTCTCCGTGACTACTTTACCTAGTAGAGTTTTGACATGATAGTACAGGTCTATATTTTTGTGATACTTGGTCTCCCTGAGCGAGAGGTGCCAGTATCTAAAATCCATCGAATGAATTCCTCATCCACTGCTCCCTCATTGACTAGGGTCCACTCGAGACGCACCTTCGTTTTGACCAGTTCCAACTCGACTGTAGTTTCAAGGGGCGTGAGGGTCTAGTAATTCTCTGCGGTGGCCATGGCTTCCTATTGGGATTTGGGAACCGGAAGCCTCTACCCACGGTGACGGCCCCTGCATCTTGGGCCAAGTCCCAAGTACTTCCGCTCATCTTGAGGATGGTATCAAGAGTAAACCCTATAATCTTCAGGGCATAAGGTATGACAATAAAAGGGCTCAAAGCCATTACAACGAGATACTCTTATGAGCTTAACATGTCATTTTTGGGAATTGAACCTAGAGTTGTGAGATAAGGGTTAAAAACAATAATGAAAGGTTTATATTCCCATGCATGCAATAGATGATATAATATTGTGTAATTGTATTATATTAGTTAGTTGTTAAGTTATAATGATGAGAAAATCCCAAGCACTTCCCCTCATTTTGAGGATGGTATCGAGGGTAAACCCTAAAATCTTAAAGGCACGAGGTTGGTCAATAAAAGGGCTCGAAGTCATTACAACAATATACTCTTATGAGTATATACCTAGGTGGGGAGGATAACAACATTCCTCCCAACCTCCCAGGCTAAATCCAATTAATGTGTGTGTGTGTGTGTGTTAGTTATATAATATTACTATATTATTTGTGATTATATTATAATCACGGGTTATTCTAGGTGGTGTGGTTTTCCTCGAATAACGATGATGAGTCAACCTACATTGACAAGTGAGTTATTATAAGTTTTCTCGCTGTAATAAAATATACATAATATATTTGTTACTCATATAATAGTAATAAGTAAGTTATATAATGTGCATTAAACCAATTTTAGTCTCCCTGGACGTTAACCCTCATCATCATCAATATATAATATATTATATGAGTAATTTAATATTATATTAAACTAGGCCAGTTGCAGTATAACCATTGTCTTTGAGTCACTTTCATAATGCCTTTATGATAGAACCAATGTCTAATTACAAAATTACAGAGATATGAAATATTTTTCAGTCATGGACAATATCTAATGACTAGAGTACATAGGTATAGAAGCATGTTCTGCCAAGATTGAGAGTGGGAAGCTTGTTGGCCAAGCCTAGCATAATTGCTACGAAAACTAAAAATTGAAAATGAAAGCATTAGAGCCAGATAGGAGGCGGAGGTCCAGACGCCTCATGAACCTGGGGTTGGTCATCACTTGGCTTGTTCAAGTCCAGGCCTACCATCTACTTGATGAGGAGGGAAATTTTTTGGTCGACTGCACAAATGTCCAACTGGAGGTACTCCATTTGAAAAACAATCTCATTGAATGTTGTGCTTCTTTTCGTGACTACTTTGCCTAGTAGAGTTTTAACATGCCAGTAGAGGTCTATAGTTTTGCAATACTAGGTCTCCCTAGAGAGGGAGGTGCATGTATCTGAAATCTGTCAAATGAATTCATCATCCACTGTTTCCTCATTCCCTAGGGTCCACTTGAGACACACCTCAATTTCGACTAGTTCCAGCTTGGTTATGGTTTCAAGGGGCATGAGGGTTTGGTAATTCTTTGCAGTAGCCATGGCTTCCTATTGGCCTCTAAGAACCATAAGCCTCTGCCCACTGTGAAAACCCCTATAGCCTGTGCCTCCCCTGGCCATGAAATTCAAGCAAAGATTGATATCGTTGTTGTCACAAAGGGACCAGGGAGTCTACGTGGAGGATCTGGAGTAGACTCTAATGATTGTCAAATCATTATGCTAAGATTTTTCCCCTGCCACGTCGAATTTAACTTGTTAAGTGTCCACATTAATGTTGGTGCATGCTCGACCTTTAGGCTTGTAAACAATCCCCATGGGCTCAACATGCGAGACAGGTCCCAAGAGCGCCATCACTTCCCCTGCGTCATCCCTCTGCCATGTTGTTGGTTCCTCTATCCGGACGAGATGGAAATGTAACAACCATGGAGTATTCACTACACTTGGCGTTGAATCCACCTTGGCATGTTATAAATGTTGTCACAATACCCTTATCTAGATGATTAAATGCCATGCGACCGCCACCTCAACAAAACCACTGGCTATTAACTCACATGTGGGATGGGCCCATTCCTCTTGCCAATGTTGTAATTATGTGATGTGCTCTCTAACCACGTGGTGTTTGGGGTGGTTGCGTTCATAGTTGGACATATCATGTTGTCACCCCATCTGGGGGATTAAAATATTTTTATTAAAGATAGCATGAAAAATAATAAAAATATTAAAGAAACATTAAAAGTAATAAAAAGATGTTATTATTAGAAGCTTAGAAAATTTAAAAGAAGAAGAACTAGTCGAGATAGAGAAGAGGTCAACAAGGAAGAAGAAAATAAAAAAGGGGGCGATCATATAATCAAGATAATAAATCAAACATTAATCAAAGAGAGAGAAGACTTGATGACTGAGGTAATGAAGAATGGTTTAATGACCGAGGTGATGTATGATGGTCTTCCAAGATTTATTGAGTTTGTGGCCATAATCACGATTGAAATTATTAGGGTGTTTTTCAATTTCTAACGCTTCTGAAATGATGGGAGAAGAATGATAGGGTGATGAGGCAATAATTTTGGTTTGGTCAAAGAAAATGAGGTGTTTAGATTTAAAGTTGTGTTCAACGATCGTTGAGTTAGAGATCTAATCGTGGGTTGTGTAAGCTATATGCTCTTTGAGACGAGCTTTGAAATATCTATCAGTCTGACCTATGTATGATTTGCCATAGGAGCAAGGAATTTGATAAACTTCTTGACCAAGCATAGGGTCATATTTTTCCTTAACAATTCTAAATAATTGTTTGAGGGTCTTAAAGGGTTTAAAGATATTTTTGATATTCTTTTTGGCCAAAATTTTAGAAATATGATATGTGGTGCTCTGGATGTGGGGAAGAGAAATGAGAGCTAGGGGTAGAGAAGGGGCATGCGATTTTTTTAATTTAGAATTGAGGGTTGAGTAGAAGGCTTTGTTGATTTGAGAGATTGAGTAACCATTGTCCACGAGGGTCTTTTTAAGGTGGGATTTTTCTTTCTTAAAGAATCAAATATGTGAATGGCTCGATTAACTAAAGTTTTTAGAACAATAGATTTATGTATTGGGTGATGATGGGACTAGGCATGAAGATATCGATCAATATGAGTCTTTTTCCTATATGCTTGGTGGGTAAGGGAACCATCAAAAGAATGAGAGCTAAGAACATATAAGAAGGGAAGAGAATTATCTTTTTGTGTTTCCTAAATTGAATATTGGGGGGTGGGGGGTGTGGGGGGAGATGTTGTTAAGATGGTTAAAGAAGGAGGTCAAATAGGAATATCCATGAGGCCAAACAATGAAGGTATCATCAATAAATGGAAACTTGCATTTGGGCTTAAGATGAAAGCTATTAAAGACTAAAGTTTTGAAATGTTCCATCAAAATATTAGTGACCATTGGGGATAAGGAGGACCCCATAGTTGTACCTTGTGTTTGTTCATAGAAAATCCCTTTAAAGGTGAAGAAATTCAAGGTGAGATAGATTTAAACGAGGTTAAGGTTTTCAAGGTCAATTATTGTGGCGATAAGGTCAAGAGCTTCCGAAAAAAGAATTTTGGTAAACAAGGAAATAACATCAAAACTAACCATAATGTCTTGTTCATTGAGAAGAATATGTTGCGTTTTTTGAATAAAATCAAAGGAGTCTTTAATAAAAGAGGAATTTTTTCTAATAAATGACTGAAGTTTATCACTAAGAAAGTGAGCAAGGGCATGAGTGGGTGCTCCTATAGTGCTTACCAGTTGAATAAGGGGGATGTCTTTTTTATGAATCTTGGGTTGCCCATACATCGTAGGGGTTTGAGGGTTGTGAGGGATAAGGGGTTTATGAATGTTAGGGTTTAGAGAAGAAGATTTAATGGATTTGGTGACAAGGTTAGTGACAACATTAATTGGGTTTTTGGCCAAAGGTTTATACAAAGAAGAATAAAGAAGGTTTTGAAGTTTAGATTCGTAGTTGGAGGCATTCATAATCATTGTAACATTACCTTTATCAACTTTTAAGATAATTGTATCAGGGTTATCATTAAGGTGATGAATGGATATAAATTATTCTTTTGAAAGGTTTGGTTTAGGAGGGTTGGATAGAAGCATAATTTTACCACAATCTTGCAGAATCTCTTTAGCTTCGTGAGTAGGGGGATGATGTGTTATGGATTCAATAAAGCAAATAATGTCTTACATGAGGATATGATGGGGGACCAAGGCAAAGTTAAAAGAATATGGATGGAAGGCGGGTCAAGATCAATAGACGAAAGATTAATAATCGTTGATGGATAGGGAATGGATGAAGGTAAAGAGGATTTGGGAAAACTATTGAAAGAATTGGAGTCAAGGTTGCCACTGAGGGAAATAGGGTTTGAAAATTATTAATAATAGAGATATCTTTAGATATCAAAGATAAATTACAACTTTCATTGCAAATTAGATCCATATTAAGGTTATAATTAGAAACTAAAGTTGAGCACCCAGGTCACTGAGGACGTCTCCTCTGGGGTAGGCTTAGCATATTCCTAATTAGAAAGGGATCTCCTATTAAGGTGACAGTGATAGGTTATTCGCAGTTGCGCCAATTTTGTATCCACTTGCCTTGGGATTTTGGGCAAGTACAAATTGTGTGATAACATTTTGGTGTCGTTGTCGGGGAACATTGAGTTAATTTTCCTCAAGACGACACTTTTTCGGTAAGCCTTTTTCTCCAAAATCATTTATCTTACAAAGCCTACCTGGCGACTCCACTAAGGATGATCCCCTCATCCTTTTGATAACCTCCAGAAGATTATTTGGCGACTCCAGCAATGATGACTCGTAGCAGACGTCAGTATACACTCTATCTTCCTGCTATCCATGTCATCCATGTAGCTCCTCCTAAATGGTCTCCCGGAGAACTTTTTGGCCCTTTGGAATTGGCTAAAATCCAAGGGGGATTACATGATCTCCCAAAAGAAGTCGACTCCTAGATGCCCAAATTCTCGGGAGAGGTAGGTTCTTATGGCAACACACAATGGACTAAATTTTGTGAGGGTTATGAATTCCATCAATATGAAAAAGAAAATACCGACACGTTTATGAGACTTTTCTTGACCTCACTCACCGAGAATGTCAGGGATTGGATTAAGACACTCCCAAGTGGAATCCTCAAAACCCCTGAAGATGTGGAACAAGATTTCTTGAAACTATGGGGTAAGGTAGAGAGTGTGGCCTCTATTTATTCCCAATACCTCAAAATTTGCAAGTAAAGTGACGAAGATGTTAGGGAATTCAATGATAGGTTCAACACCCTAATTAGCAAACTTGAGCCCAACTTTCACCAAGAGAGCGCTATCCTCCAACACTATCTAAACTCCTTAGAAGGAGAATTACAATTTACCGTCAAGAACCGATTTGCCACAAGCCTAGAAGAAGCACAAGATGTTGCTTGCAAGATTGAAGAAAATCTTAAGTTCAATGATTCCATTCATCGGGTCAATCTTTTAAACAATGATGACATATTGGAGCTGAATAAGGAAAGCATGGGAGAACTAGAGCATGACCCCCTAGAGATTCTAGAGGTAGAAAATAACACTTTCCCTAGGAAATGGATCACAGGTTTCTCAAACATGAAAGATGCTTCCTTATTTTCACAACAAAATGAGCCCCCCAAGGATTTGAAACCCCCTCAAGGTACCTTTGGAGATATTGAGGTTGGAGATATTGAATAATCACCTTCACAAATCGATGCAGAAGATGATTGTGAAGAGGAATACCCCGTAGTCTACCATGCTGGAAGCATAGGAATGAAATATGGAGAACCTACACATTTTTATGTTACTCTCCAAATCAACGATTTCCTTCTCCATAATTGTGTTTTTGACCGAGATACCCCTAGAAACATTATGACCCAGAGGGTTATGTACCAATTAGGTCGTGATATATCCCAACCAAACACACAAGATGGTTTCACACGAGGCATTATCAAATACCTAAGTGTTTCCTTCCATGCTTGCCCTGATGTCTCTTTCAAGATAGATGTAATAGTGATAGACACTTTAAGTAGCTGGGGAATTTTACTTCGCAAAGAGTTGATAGAAAAAATGACCGGGAGATTCCAATACCAAGGGTCCAAGGCTATTATACCTCACCTCGAAGGAGGATTTTTTATCCTTCACAAAGAACCCATCACATGATGCCTCATTAAAACTCTTGAAGAACCCAATAACTACCTCCTCTGTGTGAACAATGGGATGGAAAGTTGGTTTGTCCTGTTAGCAACATTATTTGTCTTCAGCATAGAGATATCTAGGTGTGCAGGTTGCACGAGAAGCACCCAAGCACAACACACAGAAGAAATCCGTTTCGGGCCCAGATCAAGCGAGCGAGCACTCTTATTTCAACGTTCAGGATGTATCCAAAGGATCAGATAAGCGGTGGGCAAGAAATCGCGATTAGCAAAGCTGCGCCGAGGTTAGCGCAATGGATAGCGCCCATAGCATGATCAGGAATGGATGACAGTCGTTCATCCCAAAGGGCACGTGGCACAAGATCTGGTCACGTCGACTTTTCGGCAATCACGAGTTCAAAGGGTGAAGGTTCTATGTCTTTGAACATCTCGAAACCCCGAACCCTGACAGCGCCGAAAGCGCCGAAAGTGGGGCCCGGGACATCACGAAACATTTTCAGCCATCCATCGAAAGGGGACACCTAGCTGCAAAATGAACCATCTCGACATTTCGCCCATCGTGACTCCAAGGTGCAAAGAGCAGCTCCATTATATTCTGATGCGCGAGGTGCCGGGAGAGTCCCGGACCCGGGCCCACAGTATCGTCGGGAGAGTTAAGAGCCATCAGATCTAGAGGGACGCATGGCGCCAGATTAAGTCGTCTCGGCATATCGCTCATCGCGATTTCGAGTAGCAAGGATCAACCCCTTCATATTTGCGAACGCCGAGGGCGCCTTGGGGATAAGCCCGTGGTCACTTGGGAAAGAAAAGAGATGCTCAGGAAGGGTTGAAGGCGTCGTGTATGTTCACAGAAGAAATTACTGTGACCTCCAAGTGCCATTTGATCCGACCTCGGTCCTGGTTTTCGCTTGGAGTAAATGAAGGCGAGAAAAGGTGGTGGAAACATCTCTTCAGTCATTAAGTGCGAAGTATGGAAGGTCTGGCGAGCGGTCTGCTCGAAAGGGTCCTGTGTACCCATTTTTTCAGAGAAGACATGCCAAAGTCCTCTAATAGACAAAGAAGTTTGTGCACGCTAGCCCGACACTTAATGGCTCAGCTACCCTCCTTACAGGAGCCATGCGCAGTTAAGGTGGCGTGTAAAGGAGGATTTCAGCACGAATTTGACTGAAAAGACACCGAGCCCTGGGTGACTGGGAACACCTCTGTTAGGCAAACTTTCACTGAGTATATAGACTCAGTCTTTGTATTTTGTAATCTATCGATGGTAGAGAAAATCTCCTGATTGTAAAGTTTTAGCAAACATTCTAGCTTTCTCGTCATGCATCTGTATATGAGATTTCTTATTTTATAACAGACAATCTTCTTACTCCATCTAAGTTCTCATCTTACACTAAGAGAGTTCGTGATCGACTGATTCGCACGAATTATGGCAACTCTATTGTGAAAAAGGATTTATTATGGCATTATTGTTTTCTCTGGTTTTCTGCATTTGAGCATAGGAAGATCTTGCGTTTTGATGTTTTCTTCCATAGTCTGTTAGGAACCTGATGTTTACGACAGACCCTTGCATCTCTCTGATACAAGTCTTCCCCCTACTCACCCTTACTACGACCCACTGTTTGAAGTTACCTAAGAC
Organism: Picea glauca; assembly: GCA_000966675.3. Taxonomy (NCBI): domain Eukaryota; kingdom Viridiplantae; phylum Streptophyta; class Pinopsida; order Pinales; family Pinaceae; genus Picea; species Picea glauca. The sequence continues at coordinate 8,123 of JZKD02S0585761.1, forward strand.
CTCACTTGTCCATGCATGCCTGGCCTAGTTTCGGAGTTAAGACCACATCGTTTGAGTTAACCTCCATCTGATCACCCCATTAAACAAATCGTGACATAAATTGATGGGCGTCGGGCTCTGCTCCTACTGCAATCCAGGGGTGACTTCTGATGCCAAAATTTCTGGCGCCGTTGTCGGGGACGAAGTTGAAAATTTTCCCCGGGATTGAACGACATTGAGCCTCTGATTCTGAAGGTGCATTAGGTATCAGAGACTTTGAAGATTGCTACTGTGCACCTGGCGAATCCATTGGGGAGAATCTGTCGTGTTAATTGTGGCTTTCAGAGGTAGACACATGCGGTCTCATCCACAGCTGCCTCTAGCTACACCTGAAACTGATCCAGAGGTGGTTCTCAGAAAAGGAAAGGCCCCTGAAGAAGAAGCTTTCACCGCCGAAACAGGTAATCCGCCATCTCCTTCTATAAGAACTCCATTTTCTCCTCCTTAGTTTCTTAATAGACCTCCTTTAGAGGTTTCCCGTTTCCTGAATTTTGGGAGTGTTCCTGCTGAGTTTTCCCCTCCTGGTCTAGGATTAGAGGGAGAAATCTTTGTCACTCCCCTCTCCTCTGAAGCTGTCCTCTGGCCTAGACCCAAGACTACAAAACATTTCCCCACTCCCGCACAAAGAGAAGCACCTNAAACATTTTCAGCCATCCATCCAAAGGGGACACCTAGCAACAAAATGAACCATCTCGACATTTCGCCCATCGTGACTCCAAGGTGCAAAGAGCAGCTCCATTATATTCTGATGCGCGAGGTGCCGAGAGAGTCCCGAACCCGGGCCCACAGTATCGTCGGGAGAGTTCAGAGCCATCAGATCTAGAGGGACGCATGGCGCCAGATTAAGCCGTCTCGGCATATCGCTCATCGCGATTTCGAGTAGCAAGGATCAACCCCTTCATATTTGCGAACGCCGAGGGCGCCTTGGGGATAAGCACGTGGTCACAGCCCGTGGTCATTTGGGAAAGAAAAGATATGCTCAGGAAGGGTTGAAGGCGTCGTGTATGTTCACAGAAGAAATTACCGTGACCTCCAAGTGCCATTTGATCCGACCTCGGTCCTGGTTTTCGCTTGGAGTAAATGAAGGCGAGAAAAGGTGGTGGAAACATCTCCTCAGTCATTAAGTGCGAAGTATGGAAGGTCTGGCGAGCGGTCTGCTCGAAAGGGTCCTGTGTACCCATTTTTTCAGAGAAGACATGCCAAAGTCCTCTAATAGACAGAGAAGTTTGCGCACGCTAGCCCGACACTTAATGGCTCAGCTACCCTCCTTACAGGAGCCATGCGCAGTTAAGGTGGCGTGTAAAGGAGGATTTCAGCACGAATTTGACTGAAAAGACACCGAGCCCTGGGTGACTGGGCACACCTCTGTTAGGCAAACTTTCACTGAGTATATAGACTCAGTCTTTGTATTTTGTAATCTATCGATGGTAGAGAAAAGCTCCCGATTGTAAAGTTTTAGCAAACATTCTAGCTTTCTCGTCATGCATCTGTATATGCGATTTCTTATTTTATAACAGACAATCTTATTACTCCATCTAAGTTCTCATCTTACACTAAGAGAGTTCGTGATCGATTGATTCGCACGAATTATGGCAACTCTGTTGTGAAAAAGGATTTATTATGGCATTATTGTTTTCTCTGGTTTTCTGCATTTGAGCGTAGGAAGATCTTGCGTTTCGATGTTTTCTTCCATAGTCTGTTAGGAACCTGATGTTTACGACAGACCCTTGCATCTCTCTGATACAAGTCTTCCCCCTACTCACCCTTACTACGACGCACTGTTTGAAGTTACCTAAGACCTCACTTGCCCATGCATGCCTGGCCTAGTTTCGGAGTTAAGACCACATCGTTTGAGTTAACCTCCATCTGATCACCCCATTAAACAAATCATGACATAAATTGATGGGCGTCGGGCTCTGCTCCTACTGCAATCCAGGGGTGACTTCTGATGCCAAAATTTCTGGCGCCGTTGTCGGGGACGAAGTTGAAAATTTTCCCCGGGATTGAACGACATTGAGCCTCTGATTCTGAAGGTGCATTAGGTATCAGAGACTTTGAAGATTGCTACTGTGCACCTGGCGAATCCATTGGGGAGAATCTGTCGTGTTAATTGTGGCTTTCAGAGGTAGACACATGCGGTCTCATCCACAGCTGCCTCTAGCTACACCTGAAACTGATCCAGAGGTGGTTCTCAGAAAAGGAAAGGCCCCTGAAGAAGAAGCTTTCACCGCCGAAACAGGTAATCCGCCATCTCCTTCTATAAGAACTCCATTTTCTCCTCCTTAGTTTCTTAATAGACCTCCTTTAGAGGTTTCCCGTTTCCTGAATTTTGGGAGTGTTCCTGCTGAGTTTTCCCCTCCTGGTCTAGGATTAGAGGGAGAAATCTTTGTCACTCCCCTCTCCTCTGAAGCTGTCCTCTGGCCTAGACCCAAGACTACAAAACATTTCCCCACTCCCGCACAAAGAGAAGCACCTACTGACTTGAGCTCATTAGCTTTCTCCTTAAATCCCCTCTTGTTTCCCACTCCACTTCGAGACTCATTCCCAGTAGCCCCTTCGCGAACTCCTCCTCCAAGCTCTCCTCCACCTAATATCCCTATGGCTGGTGCTAATCCCCCTCTAAATAGAATGGACGCCATAGTCGCTGCCAGATATGCCCCCTTAATCCTACCTCATCCTATGAATCCTCTTCCTGCTGGAGATTACTTGAAGTATATGCCCAAGTTCACTGGGGAAGGAGATATAACTGCAGAAGAGCACCTGGCTGCTTTCTATAGTTATGCAGGCAACCTAAACATTGAAAATGAAGACGTTTGGATGAGAGTCTTCGTCCAGAGCCTAGATGGTGAGGCGAGGAAGTGGTTTAGAGGATTGGCCCCTGGATCTATTGCTGGGATCAAGGCTCTGGATAGTGCTTTTCTGAAGTAGTGGGGCGATAGGAAGGATTTCATGTATTACATGAAAAAGTTCGGATCTTTGAAGAAAGTGGATGGAGGGTCTGTCTCCGACTTCTCCAAAAGATTCAATAATATGTATAACAAAATCCCCGCCGAAATAAAGCCTTTAGAAGCCTCGACCAAGATTTCTTATGCTAGTGCGTTTGGCCCCGATTTCTGTCTGTTACTAAGAGAAAGAAGAGCCACCTCCTTAGCCCAAATGCAATATGTGTCCATAGAAGTGGAATCCAATGTATTAGCAGCTGATAAATTGAGGAATGAGGTTGACGCAGACAGAAGAAAGGGAAGATCCAAAGCCTAAACTTCTAGCCCGTCGGTGCCCCACCCTCAAGTGGATGAACTGACCAAGATGGTGAAGTCTCTGTCTACAGAGATGGAGAGAATGAAAGTCGAGGGGAGGCAAGCATACAAGGGCCTTCTGAACGCCAAAAACAAAGGAGGATTCAGGAGGCCAAACAATTTTACTCCCCCAAATGTGCAAAGAGAGACGGGAAGAGACAGAGAAGACCAGAAGATTCAGGCTCCTTTTCAAAACAATTTTGTGGCCGAGGGGGAAGAAGGGGAAACGGATGAGCCCGATCCTGAAATCCATTGCTTCAGAGAAACTCCTCCTTTTCCTCATCTAACTCAATCAACATATGAGGAGTCTCTCATGGACAATCAGCTAAATGAACTGAGCAAGGAAAACAAGACTAGTGGCCGCCAAGGCAGGTATGACCTGAGGTCTCAGAAGAAGGCAGTAACACCTGATGTTCCTGAGCAGTCCACTAGAACAGAGAGGCCTGCCAATGAAGTAGCGGACAGTCACAGAGGCAAAAAACACCAACCCCTCTCTCCCATAGTCCAGAGTCATACCCCTGAAATAAGAGAAATCCCAAAGCTTACATCTTCTTTTAATTTCGAGCATGAAATTCAAAAAATTAGAATCCCCGTGCCCCTAACCGAATTGATTAAACATGAAGGGTTCAAGAAACGCTTCTCTGAGCTTTTACAGTCTGAGGTCTCAAGCCTTCCCACAGACTCCATCAATTTGCAAGATGAAAAGCNTGACATAAATTGATGGGCGTCGGGCTCTGCTCCTACTGCAATCCAGGGGTGACTTCTGATGCCAAAATTTCTGGCGCCGTTGTCGGGGACGAAGTTGAAAATTTTCCCCGGGATTGAACGACATTGAGCCTCTGATTCTGAAGGTGCATTAGGTATCAGAGACTTTGAAGATTGCTACTGTGCACCTGGCGAATCCATTGGGGAGAATCTGTCGTGTTAATTGTGGCTTTCAGAGGTAGACACATGCGGTCTCATCCACAGCTGCCTCTAGCTACACCTGAAACTGATCCAGAGGTGGTTCTCAGAAAAGGAAAGGCCCCTGAAGAAGAAGCTTTCACCGCCGAAACAGGTAATCCGCCATCTCCTTCTATAAGAACTCCATTTTCTCCTCCTTAGTTTCTTAATAGACCTCCTTTAGAGGTTTCCCGTTTCCTGAATTTTGGGAGTGTTCCTGCTGAGTTTTCCCCTCCTGGTCTAGGATTAGAGGGAGAAATCTTTGTCACTCCCCTCTCCTCTGAAGCTGTCCTCTGGCCTAGACCCAAGACTACAAAACATTTCCCCACTCCCGCACAAAGAGAAGCACCTGCTGACTTGATCTCGTTAGCTTTCTCCTTAAATCCCCTCTTGTTTCCCACTCCACTTCGAGACTCATTCCCAGTAGCCCCTTCGCGAACTCCTTCTCCTCCAAGCTCTCCTCCACCTAATATCCCTATGGCTGGTGCTAATCCCCCTCTAAATAGAATGGACGCCATAGTCGCTGCCAGATATGCCCCCTTAATCCTACCTCATCCTATGAATCCTCTCCCTGCTGAAGATTACTTGAAGTATATGCCCAAGTTCACTGGGGAAGGAGATATAACTGCAGAAGAGCACCTGGCTGCTTTCTACAGTTATGCAGGCAACCTAAACATTGAAAATGAAGACGTTTGGATGAGAGTCTTCGTCCAGAGCCTAGATGGTGAGGTGAGGAAGTGGTTTAGAGGATTGGCCCCTGGATCTATTGCTGGGATCAAGGCTCTGGATAGTGCTTTCCTGAAGTAGTGGGGCGATAGGAAGGATTTCATGTATTACATGAAAAAGTTCGGATCTTTGAAGAAAGTGGATGGAGGTTCTGTCTCCGACTTCTCCAAAAGATTCAATAATATGTATAACAAAATCCCCGTCGAAATAAAGCCTTTAGAAGCCTTGACCAAGATTTCTTATGCTAGTGCGTTTGGCCCCGATTTCTGTCTGTTACTAAGAGAAAGAAGAGCCACCTCCTTAGCCCAAATGCAATATGTGGCCATAGAAGTGGAATCCAATGTATTAGCAGCTGATAAATTGAGGAATGAGGTTGACGCAGATAGAAGAAAGGGAAGATCCAAAGCCTCAACTTCTAGCCCGTCGGTGCCCCACCCTCAAGTGGATGAACTGACCAATATGGTGAAGTCTCTGTCTACAGAGATGGAGAGAATGAAAGTCGAGGGGAGGCAAGCATACAAGGGCCCTCTGAACGCCAAAAACAAAGGAGGATTCAGGAGGCCAAACAATTTTACTCCCCCAAATGTGCAAAGAGAGAAGGGAAGAGACAGAGAAGACCAGAAGATTCAGGCTCCTTTTCAAAACAATTTTGTGGCCGAGGGGGAAGAAGGGGAAATGGATGAGCCCGATCCTGAAATCCATTGCTTCGGAGAAACTCCTCCTTTTCCTCATCTAACTCAATCAACATATGAGGAGTCTCTCATGGACAATCAGCTAAATGAACTGAGCAAGGAAAACAAGACTAGTGGCCGCCAAGGCAGGTATGACCTGAGGTCTCAGAAGAAGGCAGTAACACCTGATGTTCCTGAGCAGTCCACTAGAACAGAGAGGCCTGCCAATGAAGTAGCGGACAGTCACAGAGGCAAAAAACACCAACCCCTCTCTCCCATAGTCCAGAGTCATACCCCTGAAATAAGAGAAATCCCAAAGCTTACATCTTCTTTTAATTTCGAGCATGAAATTCAAAAAATTAGAATCCCTGTGCCCCTAACCGAATTGATTAAACATGAAGGGTTCAAGAAACGCTTCTCTGAGCTTTTACAGTTTGAGGTCTCAAGCCTTCCCACAGACTCCATCAATTTGCAAGATGAAAAGCCTGCAGTTATTCTAGGTCCTATGGTAGAAGACAGGAATGACTCATCCCCTCCCTTCTACACTTCCNAGACACCTGTGTTGATCAGTCCTGACTATTCCAAAGATTTCCTGAGCTTCTCTTTCGCTTCTTTCGATACAGTAGCGACGGTCTTGTTGCAGAGAAATGAGGAAGGGCGAGAGCAACCCATTGCCTTCTTCAGAAAGGCGTTAAGAGATGCAGAGGTCAGGTATGAAATCATGGAGAAACAGGCCTATGCCTTAGTGAAATCTCTCAAATCTTTCAGGGTCTATGTCCTGCACTCAAAGGTGATCGCATATGTTCCTTCAACCTCTGTGAAGGACATCCTTGTACAACCCGACATTGATGGGAAGAGGAGTAAATGGATATCCAAGATCCTAGAATTTGACCTGGAAATAAGGCCTACCAAATTGATCAAAGGTCAAGGCTTAGCCAAGTTGCTGGCTGAAGCCAATTGCCAAGCTTTGGGGTTAAGTTTCATGAACGAAAGCTCRGGAATTCAGTGGGGTCAGTTGTCTGAAATAGACCCTCAAAGAGAACCCTTGTTGGCTCGATGTCCTTGGTATAGGGATGTCATATATTTTCTGCAAGAATTGTGGCCTCCGAACAGCCTGCAAAGAAACAAAGCAAGAGCTCTGAAGCTCAAGGCAGTCAGGTACTACCTTATCGATCAAATTTTATACTGGAAAGACCCCCTGGGAGTGCTTTTAAAATGCATAGATCCACAAGAGGCCGACAGCATCATGGTCAAATTTCACCGGGGCCTATGTGGGGGGCACCATTCCTGGAAGACCACAGCCCACAAAATTCTCAGAGTTGGGTACTACTGGCCCACCTTGTTCACCGATGTTCATAAAGGAGTTAGAGCCTGTATCTCATGCCAAAGATTTTCAGAAAATCAACAACTCAAGTCTCTGCCTTTACAGCCTGTAGTTGTTTTGGGACCTTTCCAGCAATGGGGCCTGGATTTTGTTGGAGAAATCCACCTTGCTTCCAGTGGGCAGCACAGATAGATTCTGACTGCCATAGATTTCTTTACTAAGTGGATCAAAGCCATCCCCACCAGGAGTGCTTCCCACAAGGTAATCATTAGGTTCCTGGAGGATCTCATCACAAGGTTCGGCTGCCCAAGTAAGATTGTCACTAATAACGCAGCCGCTTTCGGGTATGAGCCATTAGCTAAGTTTTGTGAGCAGTTCGGGATCAAACTGGTTCACTCCACCCCATATTATCCATAGGGAAACAGTTTAACAGAATCCTCCAACAAAATCCTAATAAGGATCATTAAAAGATTACTGGAGGACAACAAAAGGGCTTGGAACTCGAAGCTGAAATTCGCTCTATGGGCCGATCGGGTGACCACAAAGAGATCTATAGGTGTCTCCCCTTTCCAGTTAGTCTACGAAGCAGAAGCTGTCTTCCCTTATCAGCTGGCCATTCCCGTAGCGAAATTCTTCCAGGATTATCAAGAAGAGCCCAATGACATGATCAGAAGGATTCATCAATTGGTAGAAGTCCAGCAGGCCAGAGAGCAGGCAATGGACAGAATTCAGGATCATTAGCAGAGGATCAAGCAGGTTTTTTATAAGAAGGCCAAGAAGGAGCGGTTCCAGATAGGAGACCTGCTGCTGAAATGGGATGCTCCTAAGCAAGATAAGGGCAAACACATCAAATTTGAAGCCCTGTGGATCGACCCCTTCAAAATCTCTGAAGTTTTCTCAAATAATACATATCAACTGCAAGATTTGAAGGTGAAGAGGTTTTCAGCAGCCCAGTAAATGGGCATTTTCTTAAAAAATGTTTTGT
>JZKD02S0585772.1:0-16105 GCA_000966675.3 Picea glauca
GAAAAAGAAACACTTATACTCTAAAGAAGACATCAACTCTTCATACATAAGTGAAGAGGAAGATTCAAATCTTTTGTTTATGGGAATGAAAACTCAATATGATAAACATTTAGAATATGAAGAATAAGGGAACTTCGAAGAAGAAATCCTCAGTGTAATTGAAGAACTAGGAAAAACTAAAAAACAAAACAACGTACTAAGAAGAGATCTTCTAGACATTAAAAAATATACTAAATCAAGAGAGAGGGAAGTTTCTAAAACCCTCAAGGAGTTAGAACATATGATCAATGATTTGAGGTCCCATCTCTTGGAAGATAATAAAACTGAAGAAATCATTTTAAAACAACTTAGTGATAAAAAAAAAGCATGTGAGAAACTAGAAGCTCAGATTAAGATGCTAAAAGGTGAACTTGAGAAAGAAAATAAGAGATCAAACTTTGGAAATAGTTCAAATACCTTGGATTAAATTCTTAGTAGCCAAAGGTCACCAAACAATAGGACTAGTTTGGGATACACCCAAGACTCAACTTCTGCATCACAAGGATTTTTCAAAAGACAAATTAGTTATTCAGATGCTCTAAAGGGATCCTTAAGAAGAGAAGATAATAAGGAAAATATGATATCATTAAACACTATTCCACATAAATAAAAATCAGCATTCCCTACTAAAGTAAAAAATGACAGGAAGAATATAATCACCAAAAGGAATCCCCCTAATAAATATATATTCATTGGATATTGTTACTCTTGCAATATTTTTGGACATAGGACAGTACACTACAAAACTTATGGACAATACAATAACAAAAATGTCCAAATATATAAGAACAATAGGTACAATAAATAAAAGAGAAACTACAACTCATTTACTCCTTTGAAAAACTTCAATATTAAATGTTAAAAATGCAACAACTATGGTCATAAAACCAGAGAATGTAGATTACCAATGCAAACCCTAAAAATAGGACACCCTAACAAACAAAATAAGAAGACATGGAAAAGAAAATCTGAATTGCGAAACAAAAAAGATGATGAAAATATTTCTCCTGAAATTGATGAAGTTAATAATAGGAGATTGGTGGGTAAAACTTCTAATAAGGAATATAATAATCAAATGTATGCATATAAATTAGATAAAACTCAAGACATGAAAGCTCCTAAACAAAAATCTGACACAACTCCAAAACTTGATAATGTCATACAAGAAGATTATCCATTACCCAACAAATGGAAATTAATACAGGAATATTCTCAAAATAAGGAAAATGAAGCTTTTGGTGCACATAATAGTGATGTTGATGATGAATATTCAATAGTAGAACAACCAAAAGAATTGAGTGATGATTATCTCATAAATTTTTCAATCCTATTTTAATGATCCACTGAAAGTCCTTCTCAATGAAAAGTTAAAAACAAACAAGGGGAGGAGAAATTAGGGAAGACTTAAAAATAATTCTTGGTGATGCTCCTATGAGCATTGAAGCACATAAAAATGAATGGGATCATTGAAATAATCATGGTTTGATTATATAACTCTATGCAAGATCTGACATAGTTTATTGCAGCTCTTCATCTTCCCGGGAACAATACAAGTTATGTATTAGTCTCAGAATGGTTATAAGTGGACAAAACCTAAATGGAAGTTACTATGTGAGCAAGAAATGGAATGAATGGAAAATTCTATAGCAATGAGGTGATGACGAAGACAGGTTAAGTACAAGTCTGAAAATGAAAATACTAGAAACTAAAATTTTAGAGACAATGGTTGTGACAGAGAAAATCTGAAAGATATATTGGTTGGTCGATGCGTAATTGAGTTGGTTGGATAACTTGATCAATTATAGTTGAAAAGATTACATTCTATCAAAAAGATAAGTCATGTGGCAAGAAAAGTATAAAGTCTCTCGAATGACTTTGAGAAGAAGTGTACAATAAAGAAGCATCTTGGATAAAGATGGATACATTTGGTTAGAGATCAATGAGAAGCAATGGACAAGTCAAAAGGTAATTTGAAAAGTATAAGATTTGGTTTCTCATTGTTTCAGTAGGAAAATAGCATCCTCAGAAGAAACAATAGGATGTATATAGTGGTATACATGAAATCCTGTAGAAATGGCAAGGGGAGAGATCTTGTCAAGAAAAACTACCCTTTCAGAAATGAAGGGGAAGAAAAGCTAGAAGTAGAGAGAGATGATTGTAGGGGGAGTTACGTGAGTTCAAAATTGTTGGACCTTGACCAAGTTTTTGAGAACCTTGGTCGTGCTTGACCATTTTTGGGACTTCGACAAGCTGATTGAAGATGAAGCGCCAGGGAAAGTGGAGATTGCGGTATCTCTGCCCACTTTTTGGGTGTTTTGGTTTTAGGGTTTATGTAACGGGTATGGGATGTCGGCCCATGGGTTTACCATGTATAGGCCCCTTTTGTAAAGTAGAAATAAGTAGCTTGGGGATGTAAGTAGGTGGTGATAAGTAAATTGAAATCCAATGAGCTAAGTGCAAATAGTTATAAATGCTTAGTGCATAATGTGTGTTGAGAACTTGCAGAGCTAAGTGAAAGTGATTGTAAGAAGGCTCTGTGTTGTGCCAAGATTGGGGAAGGAGGATCTGGTGAGGTGCACACAGATTTCATGTCCTATGCGGAGTTGGTTTTTGGCTCTTTGCATTGAAAGAAGATAATAAAGAGAAGAATATTTGGTGGATGTAGCCCCACACTGGGGGTGAACTACGTATATCCTGTGTTGTGATTGCTTTGTGTCATTGATGTGATTTATTCTTAGTGATGAATCTTTATGTATGTTATATGCATCCGATATAGTAGCTTAGTGCTTAATAACTTGGATGAATGTTATATTTGTTGATGCTATGTGCTAAATGGTCAAATATTCTTAGATCTTGTTGAATATTGCGTTGTTCTGTAATTAGGGTTTTACCTGTGATGTGAATAAAGGGTTAAAGACTAATGAATGTTAACTGATAATTTATCTATTACACATTGTGATCATATATCTATGTCCCAACTAGGTTGTAGACACTTGAGTCCTGCAACCCCCCTACCTCTACCGCAGGTGAGACTTCATCTGCTTCGTATGTGCTGCCGAAAGGGCCAGTAGTTAGCGTCTTTTTGATGCGTTGAACCCTGGTTCTGCCCCTATGCCAACAAATGGTTCTATTTTCGGGACCTAAATCTATGATTGTTGGGAACTGAAGGAAAGAGAAATCTTTGTGTGTAGATCTGTTGTTGTAGTGTGAAATACTCTACTTGACTTGTGAAGCTCTGTGATCTAAAGAAAATAGGTAAGATCTTAAAGGTTTGTGCTCTGATAAAGGTAAGATAAGAAAAAAATTTGTTTCGAAAGAATGGATCTAGGTATATTTAATAGATTTCATCCTAGTCTAAAAAATAGGGCACAACTAGAAGAAAGAAGATATGATATGAATAGATATGATAAAAATAGGGAAATATATGTTATCCCTATGCATTGAAAGAATTTTTTGACTAACAAGCGGATGCATGATCCTAGAAATAATTTTTTGTAGGTCCATCACTATGATCCCAATCCGTAGTACATGAAATATTAGGGATCGTTTAAGAGAAATAGAGGATTAACTCTTTGTTATAGTTTCAGAAAACTAGGACATCTTGCTAAGGAATGCCCTGGTAGGAGTCCTATTTTCCTTTATTGTAAAGCTACTGGACATGAAGTTTTGGATTGTCGTAAAATGATATCTAAAGTTGAAAATATGAACATAAGAAACACTGAATGATCACAGAGACATTAGTTTATTAGAGATTTTAGAAGAGAAAGAGTGCATAGAAACAAGAATAGGATACTTAGACATAGACTGTGTATTGGATGCAGAAACACAGGTGAACATTATAATAGAAAGTACTTGGGAAATCTTAGGAAATCCTGCTATGATTCCTTGATCATAGGAATATGATTGTTTAAAGGAAAGATGATAACCCTATGTGGAAGACTTTCCCATGTACCTATGGTTTCTCATGGAACATCGACAAAAGAAGAATTCAAGGTCATTAAGTTTGTTGAGAAAAATTCTCCCTTTCCACTTTTGTTAGGAAAGACTTGGATCGAGAGAGATCATATCCAAAGGAGAGAAGAAACGAAAGCTATAGAACATAAAAAGAAAGAATTAAGGGATTTCGTGGCTAAGAGAATAGCCCACTTAATAGAAGAACAAGAGGACAAGTTGAAGAAACTGAGGGCCAGAGACTTAGCTATCGAAGTTGAAAGAACACAAGAAGGCTTAAATATCCTATCCATGCAGGAGAGTAGAGCACCTACTCTAGAAACAATAAGAGATGAAGTATTATCCTCGAACCTTGTGAAAGATCCTCAACAGTGCGAAGTTACTATGATAAGAAAAGATAAGAAAAATAATGGAAAGAGGAATCCAGAGACACAGATCACAAGAAAGAAAGTTAGAAAGATCAGTAAGAAGAAAGAAAAGCTAGAAAAATTGTAGGAGGTCCCAGAGAGGACTTTGCAGAAGGTAGACTTGCAGAACTTGAACCTTGCTAGAATAACAAAAAATGACTAGCACTTCGCCATGAAAAATAAATATGACCATTGGAGGAGTCCCGACCTTTAGAACGACACTCCAAAATGGCTAGAAATGCAGTTATTGCCTAAATGTTCACCATTGGAACGTTGGGACCACGCCATAACAGATGGAATTGTATTGATTGAGGCATTCCTTCCCATTAGAGGAATCTGTTACGATGTTATCTATTTAACCCGTCGACTGTCTTACCATGAACGCTTTTTCCAATTGTGATTGTCTGAGCCCACAAAGAATTAATCGCTTTCACACAGTGTTGATTGTAACCTTGCCATCCATTCTTCTAACTTGATTTCTTGTTCAACGACCCAAGATATTTGATTTCGAGCATGTATCTTGGGTGACCTTAGCGCAGTAGAGAAATCCATCGAAGAAATCCTCATAGACCTCATGGCTGAGAAGGTCCTATCCGCAGGAGTACAAGCCTCATAAATGAGAGGAGTGCAAGCATCCCCATCAACTACATGTCGATCTAGGCCCTCCCGGAATGTGACAACGTAGATAAGAAAGCATCACAATGAATTGGAAAACATGAATCTCATCCCATCAATCCTACCCAACTATATCCCGCCTTTGGCTGATGTGGTTATTCGTGATAGCATCCCAAGGGACATCGAAGATACACTGATTAATGTGTACCTCCCAAAGGGGATACATTCATTTGGACTACAGTTAGGACATATTATGATGCTAAATATTAGTGACTTCAACTTAAGAGACCACAAGATCTATGGAATTCTCGAGCCTCACAAGTACTTGACAAAGAAAATAGGGAGGAAGTCGAGGATAATCCCCCAATGATGGACTATGGAAATTGCAAGATCAACCATCCTCAATGTGATGAAGATACCACACTTCGACAGACATCAAGAGGTTAACCCATGTGTTAAACTCCTCCTGTCATGCTACCATGGCGATTATCCGTGGTTGTATAGGTGCATCACAGTAGATCCGACTTTGATCCACTGGATCACTGGATTAAGCATGCAAGGAATTGACCCTTAGGATTTTTACTCAGGGAAGGCTGTAGATCACGCCCTGGCGCAGTGGATAAAAGAAGCTAAAGGTGCTGTAGAGAAAGGGAACCTGGGCTCCAAGGTTGCCCCCATCCATAAGGGGGAGGTGTGCCAGGCTTGCAAGTGGATCACTGGTAGCTTGTCAGGAAGAACCGACCAATGTAGGTCACAGGGTTCGTCGTCGACCTCGCAGGAAAATGCATCGAAGGGATGCAAATGAACTGAGCGAGCTACCTCATCAAGAAGTTGGAGCAAGATTACCATGAACCACAGGACCAGGGCTACGAGTTTCATTTTAGCTAGTTTTTGATTCTCATTTCCTTCATTTCTTGGGAGATGCCGGAAGGAGGGACCTTCCCTGAAATTGAGTCGTCCGAACCACTGGCCGTGAAGTTCACTACGCTCTCATATTCGAGCGACATGAAAAATAATGAAAATCCAATGCGGTATTCCACACATATTATTTACAGCTAAAGAGGGCCATTGATTCTTTCCCTTGCATGATGTTGAATACCCTACATAGGTTCAGGCCACTTGCAAAGTTTTGCGTAGATATGCATTTCATTTACATCACTGCGCATGGGAACGAACACAAGGAAGAGCTCTAGTACTATTACAATCTCACAGAGGAGGACATGGAAGAAATAACCAAGGAATGGCCTACAGATTTCCTTGTGCCAGTCAAATAGACAGAAATCTCCAACCTCAATCTCATCAAAATTCTTGTAGAAGAGTATGATGGGCCCAATAACAACAAGAAGAAAAAGAAGGAAGAGTTATAGGAATTGAGCAACACATCAAAGGAAACTACACCAGATTCACGTAAAGGAGGTGGAAATGAAGAAGTAGACAAAGAAGAGGATGGAGGGGAAGAAAACAAACAGGAAAATGGAAAAGTGACACCGCCTAAGGATCCCATCACGGAGGCTGAGACATCCAAGAAAAGAAAGGGTTCCCCAAAGAAACCTTCATCACGAAAGAAGTCAAAAGCTAATAAACCTCCATTTTAGACTGTGCTTGCGGTAGATGATATTGACCTCATCATCATCGCTATATCAGATAACTCAGAGGACATTTTGCAGTGAAGTGAAGACAAACATGAGACACTGTTTGACAGGATTGAGGCCAAGCTCAAAGGGGTACAATAGGATCTCTATTCGAGTTGTGTAGTGTCTATTGCACCATTGTCTGCAGGGGACATATAATTAGGAGATGAGCCTGCCCAGATATGCATATTAGAAAACTCGATGGAGGTGCACCTTCATAGGGTCCAGGAGGAAAAGGAGTAGGCCATAGTGGCATTAAAGCAAGAAAAAGAAGAATCCCTGGAGCAACATCGGGTTTCAAAGAAAGAGAAAAATGACCTCCACGCGAAGTTTGCATAGGATAAAGTGCAGATCTAGAAGGACAAAGAACAATTGCTCACATAGAAGATGGGAGTCAAGGAAGCAATCACTAGAGAACTTCACTATGTGTCAAGCCTCGCATATATAGAAGAAGACACAATTGAGAGTCAAGTGGATAATCTCGTTGAAGCTATTCAACAGCTTCAAGCAAGAGTGGTTGTACTGGAACTGCAAGTCGTGCCAAGCACTCTATAGGAAGTGCCAGATCAGAGGGAAGAAACTGCTCAGAGAGCAGTTGAAAGAATCAAGGAATTTCCCTTAGAATGCAATAAATTAAGCAGATGAAGTGCGCAGACCTATGAGCACCTTGCAGAGGACCCAAAACTAAGGACATTGGATTCATATCTCTAGGAGGCAAAGAAACAAGCAATGACAGTACAAGCATAGTTGAAGCCATTGTCAGCAGTCGAGAGGAAGAAAACGTCCTAGGAATATTGCACCATTCAACAACAGGTCCATGCCATCTAGAGTAAAATCATGGAAGTGACCCAGAGGCTATAGCCAGTGCAGGATGAAGACTGCAAACTTTTTGAGGAGATTGAGGGACAAGGTGCACAACTAGAACAAGTGGTGGTGGGCAAGAAAATGCATGGAATGAAAAGGAATGGCATGGCATGGTATGGAAAGGAATGGCATGAGAAGTCTTGTCATTGAAACCAAATCCACGGAATTCAAAGTCATGGCATGGTATGGCATGTCATGGGAAGTCAAGGAATGGAAATGGCATGCCATGGCATGGATTGGCATGGAATAACATTGGAATGAAAATGGCATGGCATAGCATGGAAATGGAATTCCATGGAATGATATGGAATGCCAATCACATGGCATGGCATGGAATGGAAAGTAATATCATGGAAATTCATGTCATGGAAAGTCATGGCAGGGAAAGGCAAGGCATGGCATGGAATTTCATGGAAAGGAGAGGAAATTCAAGTCATGGCATGGCATGACATGGCATGGAAAGGAAAGGAAAGGCAAGGCATGGCAAGGAGTGACATGGCATGTAAAGGCGAGGCATGCAATGACATGGAAAGGAATGGAAATGAAAGGAAATGAAAGGCATGGCAAGGAGTGACATGGCATGTAAAGGCGAGGCATGCAATGACATGGAAAGGCATGGAAATGAAAGGAAAGGCATGAAAATGGAAGAAATGTCATGGAAAGGCATGGCATGGAAAGTAAATGAAAGGAATGGCATGAAAAGGCTTGCAAAGGAAAGACATGGCATTCCATAGGAAAGGAATGGAAATGGCATGTCATGCCATGGATTGAAAAGGCATGGGAATCGAATGGCATGGAAAGAATGGAAGTTGTCTGGATATGGAAATTCCATGCCATGGAATGTCTTGTCAAAGCATGACAATGGCATGGAAATGGCATGGAATCAACAGGTTTGTGGGACTGGGTTTTGGAAGGTCCTTCGTCTCCTTGTGTTCTCTAACCCACAAATTGGGTAGGAATGGGCAATACAATATCATAGATGGTGAAGGGAAAATAATAATGGTTTCAAGTCTCCCAGGAGGAATTTTGGTAGCATAGAATTACTTTCCATGGTGTATCATGAAATGTAACTTCAAAACCTTTATTTGTAGGTGGAAAATGATACCCATTCTAAGATATAGTTTCCATGTGAACTCTCTCATTCTATTGATCAAAATCAATAAGTTTAGTGGACATCATGGAAGACCGAATAAATGTTATTAATAATTGACGGGTTTAAATTTTTTTACATATACCCACTACACAATCTAAACAAACATGAGGTCATTAATGAGTTTTTAACTAGTATTTTTGGCATTTATGAAGAGTTACACATAAATCAAATGATTTTATATATGTTATGCATGGAAAGAGGGGAATAATGTGTGTGCCCTAGAAAATGGTAAAATTATGGATTGAATCAATTAAGAAACTAACAACTAGGACTCTTAAAGGAATGTCAAGGGAAGACTACAGTCAAGGTTTTGTCCTAAGGAGACTAGGAATACTAGGATTTATACCTAGAGGAGAAAATAAATACGTTTATCATGTATCTTTGGTAAGAGAAAAAGTTGGAGTTTTGTGGAATTCAAAAACCCTAGTGCTACCTAATGTGCTTGTTATCGAGAAGATAGAGGGAGTTGATCTTGTAAAAGTGTGGGATACAAGTGTAGGTTACAAAAAGGACTTACCATTGTGTATGCTACCTTATTGATTAACTCTAATGGAGTGAGCTATTGGATAATGTTATCTTATGGTTTCTATTCCTAGGGCTTGAAGAGCCTGACTTCCAACAACCCATGTGATAAGATATTGGTAGGTGCATGTACTTCATATTCTAAATATATATGAAGTTTTTGGGTTGTCCAAATGTTGTGTACTTGCATAATTGAATTTTAGCTTATGTCATCTTCATAATTGATTAATTATAGTACTAGTTATGGAGGTTAACTTGACATAACATTGAGCTGAGATTGTTAAGTGATTTACAATTATGTATAAGATAAATGAGAAAATTTATTTCTATAATAAATTATTGTTATATGCCATTTTTTAGGGCACAATATTTTCAAGTGACCACTATTTTAGTGTGGATTGTGATTGGATTTAGATGGAGATAATTTGAGAGGTAGTCCATATTGTTGGTTGTGAGTTAGAATATGCATATCCACAACATTCATACAAATAAATTAGAAGGAATGATCTATCCATGATGTAGATATACATGGTTGATTACCAAGAAAGGTTACTTGAGAACCATTAGTGTGTGTGTGTGTGTATTTCATGGAACATATTTTATGATTCTCATTGTTTTGCATTTTATGTTGATGAATATATGAATTTCAAAGTGTATGAATTTTATGTGTATTAATCGCTTGATTTTTTTCTAAAGTGTTTATAAATAGTTTCATTACACATTAAGTAATATCTTATGGTGGAAAAGATTGCTAAGTGATAAATCCATAAGAAATTAATGGTTCTCAAGTAACCTTGCTTGCTAATTAACCATGTATATCTACATCATCGATAGATCATTCCTTCTAATTTATTTGTATGAATGTTGTGGATATCCATATTCTAACTCACAACCAACAATATGGACTACCTCTAGAATTATCTCCATCTAAATCCGATCACAATTCACACTAAAATAGTGGTCACTTGAATATATCTATATCTATATCTATCTATCTATCTATCTATCTATCTATCTATATATATATATATATATTGTCAAAATCGTACATTTTTTACAAAATGGAAACTTGTTCCCAATATACAAAGCGACAACAAGTTCCCTAACATAAGAAACATCCATATGGTGGCCTAGACACAAAATGGTAGTAGTTGGTCAATAATTGACCATTTCCACCCTCTCCAACCTCGGGAGAATCTTGGAAATATGTCTTTCCTCTCTTGCTTGAGGAAGCACCTTGAGAGGTTCTAGGCTTGGGCAGACTTCGATGCTCTTGAGACTGTACAAAGAATAAATAGTGTTATATTTTTTTTCCTAAATGAATTAATAGACATATAAATGATTGTAGTTTAACCTAAGACAAGTCACTGCATATCCTTCTATCATTTGTGTAGGTGTTACACTCCTCCATGACCCTAATCTCTCTGTGATTCCACCTTGTGTTGGTGCTATAGAGGGAAAATCCCCCTATGGAATACACTAGGGTTCAACATGTAGGTACATATAACCATCTAAAAGTCTCCTACTCTTTAGAATACCTTGAATATACCCCACATTCATACAAGAAATAAAAAGTAAAAAGGATCTGGTAACTCCACCTTAAAATCTGTGTCTGGTGTCGATCCTTTTGCGTTCGATTTCTCCTCGACTACAAGTCTCCTCCCAAGGATGACCTGCATTCAAAAAAAGACAAAAAAGAAACTATGAACATGTTTCTCATGTATGAATTAGTGGGTTATATGTCAGTATAAAACATAAATCAAACATAAATATTGAACACATCATATTGCAGGACATAAAAAAAATTCCTTTTATTGATATCACAAAGTTTACTTGCAATGATATCGACGATTGCTCCATGAACCTGGTCTGGGATCCTCTTCACCAAGATCCAAATGTGCTTCGACGTATCTTTATCCTCTCACACTTATCTCTAGTGAAATGACATAGGCTTATAATGGAG
This sequence comes from Picea glauca, assembly GCA_000966675.3. Lineage (NCBI taxonomy): Eukaryota > Viridiplantae > Streptophyta > Pinopsida > Pinales > Pinaceae > Picea > Picea glauca. Next base: position 11,146 of record JZKD02S0585772.1, read on the forward strand.
GGAAAAGGAAAGAATGGGCAATTCTGGCAAAAAACTCACAAGATGGCTACAAATTATTGGGGCAAGGACGGGATGTGAAATGGGAAGAGTTTCACTTTTTGTATGCTTATTATTGGAATGAGACCCAAAAACCTCCTTTTATATGAAAAAAATATGTTTCTTCAGTTGAGTGATGGGTTATCGGTAGTGGGACAGTTGGAAAACTACCCAATAGCCCGTAATGTCAACGCATTCCTTGCAACTTTTTAATTTTTGCAACATTTGTGGGTATATGTGGGCTGTAATGGTGCAACTAGCGTACACACATGAGCTATAGTGGTGCAACAAGCATGTGTATGTGGGCAGTAGTGGTGCAGGGCACGTGCATCTTCAAAAATATGTTTTTTAAGAAGAACTGCTCAGTGACGGCTTGACAAAAATAGCAAGTAAGAGGGCCTGATGCCAGGTATGCATGAATGGTTATAAAACCCCCCCCTAATGTGTGAGGTCGGAAGAGCATCTGATGGCTGAAATACATTACAAATCTTCACCAACGTATGAAGTGAGTGAGCACGGGACCAGAGTTCGGGTGGTGCCATCTGCAAAAATAATAATTGTCTCACTGAGGTAGGCATATCCATGCTTGAGATGAAATAAATCATGTATTCCAATCAAATACACTACATATCCATGTCATATAACTATATAAAGTGTATCCACGAGCAATACACAATGGATCTACATCTCAAAATCAAATATATACATGTATAGTATCCACCTTCAAGTAGCCAAATGACGTCTGATGGTTGGAGATGAGGCCTTTAAATCTCGAGAAACAACTTCAATATCTTCAAAACTCAGCTAACAATTTAATGTGAGTGTACGAATTCATGACCTAGAGGTCTTCCATGGCTCATCGAGGAACAAATAAGAGGATCTCGGTGATCAGGCAGAGAACTTCATTGATTTCAAACAAAGACTTGATTGGACTTATGAGGATGGATGAGCATGAGGGAAAGAGAGAAACTACATAAATGACGACTCAGGTTGTGTAAAAATTCCATTGGACAACAACATGACAGATGATCAGACTTAGGCAACATGACCTTGACATAAGTTCACGATGCAAGAGGCAACGCAAAATCTCCATGTGTTTGGAAGAATAACCAAATGGAGGAGGAAACAACTCTATGTAGAGAGAATAACTTCATAATGTCATATTAAATCCCAATTCTCGAAGATAAACGAAAGGATGTGCTTTGTCGATGTGCGACTCATTGTGCTTCCATAAAAGAAAATAAATTTCTCGTCCTCTTTTTGGGGTATATTTGATTTTTTTTTCTTTTTCAATATTTTGAAGAGTTTCAAAAATAATAAAAGAATGATATGTTAAAAAGGAGGAATGAGTGTCACAAATCATACTAGTTCCAAGCACAAGGAACAAACTAATGTTCATAGCAAGGATACATGTGCAGGGAAAGGACACTCGGGAAAATTCCTCCATGGGTCAAGGTGTCAGGTCACAGAGGCAATGTGCTACGAGGCTTGCATATAAGGCATGCTTCAAAGGTTCAGTTGAGAGAAACATGGATTTGGCATTATACCAAATATCTAGGGATGAAACTGTGATTAGAAAGACATGATGAAACCCCCTTCAATGTATTTTTCATGAGCCCAGAGAAGGTAAGCTTCATGGTTTTTCATTTTTAGAGAGTCTGAAAAAGCATAAAAGAAGACTTCACTAGGGTACCTTTTTTGAAAGTAGTCTAGTTGGTTCAAAAAATGGATAAACTAGCACCGAAAAGAAGTCTATTCAAAACCATTTTAATGAGTGTGACATAGACAAGATCACTCGACAACCTTTTCAATTTTAAGGAGTCTGAAAAGATCTTAACTATGGACTCGCAACCTTTTTCTAGATTTAGTCCCCTTAGCGCGAAAAAGTATAAACTTTACATAGGAGAACTCTCCCAGTGAGATGAATCTCCCGAGGTGTACCTTTTTCCTCCTTAATGTAAAGGCCAAACAAAGTGGTAAACTCATGCCAGTAGATGTTTTTATGAACCGATTAATAAGTGTGAAAGGACAAGGTCACTCGACGATATTTTCAATTTTAAGGAGTCTGAAAAGATCTTAACTATGGACTCCATAGGGGATGTTCTTCTGGACCATTTTAATGAGTGTGAAGGAATAAGGTCACTCAACAATATTTTCAATTTTAGGGAGTCTTAAAAGATCTTAACTATGGACTCCGTGGGGGTTCCTTTTTCATAAATTTAGTCCCTCGGGCTCGAAAAAGGGTTAAAATTATACCTGAGAATACTCTTCTAGCGAAACAAAGTTCCTAGAGCGTACCTTTGTTCGTAAAATTTACCATTTGGACCGAAAAAGAGGTAAAATACCATCGAACAGACGTGCCTTAAAATTTTATTTTGGCGAGCATGAAGGACAACAAGATCAGTCGACAATATTTTCATGTTTAGAGAGTCTAAAAAGGGCTTAAAGACGACTCGTTTTCTGGGAATCACGAGGGTGAGGCCAAGAGTGATGGCATATAAGACGTATGAGGCTTAATCACATAATCATGACAAGACAAACAAGGAATCTCGAGCCTAAATTCATTAATGACCACATGGACACCAAAATGCAACCAAGATCTACCTAGGGCATCCATGTAGAGGTAGGCTCTACCAACAAATTACGACACTTCTAAAGTAGAAATGATGGTTCTATGTCACAATTCAGTGGGTTCAATCCTATTGCAAAGAGGGGAAGACAACGAGATGCAAAAAGTGGAGGTGGAATCCTAACTTAAAACAAAAATGTTGGAAAAATGAATTTTACCAAAGAATCTTTAAAATTATCCCATCTCCCAAAACGTTTTCCAAACCAAAAGTGAAGTGTATCGTAACATCCAATGAGAAACTCAAGAACCACGTTAAATGATTTTCAAGCTAGAAAAAAAACAAAAGGGTTCAAAAAAATGACAAAAAGGGCCAAAATATTCTATAAATAGAAGCTGGCAACTCATTATCACCATTGCAAATTGAGAATTGACCAAAACACCAAAAATACCCCTTTGCTAAAAGATTTGATTCTGAGAGCTTCAGAGGACGGAATGAACTCCTTCTCGGGCCAAGTAATTACAAATCAACTCCTCTTTCATTTCAATACTTCCCTTTTGCATTTTTTTTTTGGGGGGGGCATGCACTCCTAAAACGGGGCAGCCTTACGTGTACTCGGGCTATCCAAGAACAACCCGCGTATGCCTGCAGGAAGAAAACAATATGCAAGTGTGTATACATGACTATGCCAATACAACCCATGTACACCCTCAAGAACATGGAAAAATTGACAGTACAAGAGTTAACTTCCCTTTGAACTTGTCATTTGAAAGGATGTGTGTCCACTAGAGAGAGAGGGAGCATGAAGACATAGATATCTTGGTCAATGAGGACTCTGTAGCTATGGCCTCATTGAGACAATCTGGTTTCTTGAAGTTCTTCTGGTGTCTGTTCATGAGGGCACAACCTAGGTTGTTTAATGCCTTGGTGGAGTATTGGCACCCCAACGCATAGGCGTTAATGCTTGTGGGGTAGTCGATAACTCCAACGACTGAAGACATTTAATTTTTGACTGGCATCTCTAGGAGAGGTGAACCATTCAACTTACGTTCTTTTCCCCTCAAGCTCCACAACATTGTTGAGTTGATTGAAATACATTGCGAGGCTGGCACAGAGAAAGTAGGTTCTCAGGTGCCAATCCACAAGATCACCAACCTATCACTAAAAGGGATAGTTTTACTCATTGGGCGGATCACTAGATCCATGACCTTACATAAGGCCTCCCAGAAACACATGCATTGTGTGGTGCAGCGCTTAAATGCATGAATATTCGATTGGAGCATGACCATGCTAGACTACATGAAGAGATAACTGACCGAGTGTCATGGGCAGAGTAACAAGAACTTCAGATTTGGGACCATTTTGTGTTTGTTCTTCTTTGAGAGGGTGACCAGTATTAGTCCACGAGAGACAGTGCAAGGGCATGTGGCCTCTCCCCCAGCAGTGTATAGATGGGCAACGTTGTTGTCGTGACAGGGGGGAGGGAAGACCATAGAGGCCTTCGTTGATACTTTCTTTTACTGGCGGTTTCGACAGATTCCAACTATAGAGGACTACCCCTATGCCAGGATCAAATTCTCTAGTTATCTTGATATGCCCATACCTACTGGAGTAGAGCAAGGAGACATACGTACGTTTTCTTTTAAAAGTTTTTTTTTTTTTAATTTTAATTTTATTTTTATATATATCATTTTTGTGTGTACCAAAGTATCTGGAAACTATGTATATATTATGTAAACATGTGGGACTAGAGTTTCCAATAGATTTTGTGCGACATCCTCGACCAAAGGCAACACCAGCAGTTGCTGCCGGACCAATAGAAATAGCAAGGGGACCTCCAGCCGGAGAGGCTAAGAGAGTGTTTAGATGGGTGGAACAGAACCTCACTGTGCTCACTTGTACAGTTCCCATGGTCAAGATCAAGGATGTCCCACCATCTATGTAGCCTGATGTAGTTGGGGTGCCACAAACCTGGGTCCATATTTTCCGGTGTTTGGAAAAAACCATTGTACCATCCAAGATTTCTCATGCTTGCTTATTGGAAAAACAAATATATCCACTAACTTAGGATCTATATACCTATGACTAGCTCCTGAATTTATTAAAATAGTAAATGCATGGTTATTGATCATACCTTTTACTTCAATCATATGCATTTGAAAATCTGCTTGCTCGTTTTATAGGGCTAGATAGATCTTAGGTACACTTATGCCCATGTCCTCCATTGTTTTTGTTTGATGTGCATTGTGGAGAAATCTCACTTTGTCACCTTTGTGAGGAAAATATTTATACTTATGGTATCCTTTACAACCCCAATCATTGAATGGGTGTTTGCCTTGGCCTTTTCTCACCTACCT
>JZKD02S0585805.1:0-16105 GCA_000966675.3 Picea glauca
GACTCACACCCCCTTTGACAAGAGTCTAGTAAAGTGTTCATTGGCACTAGGCCTTTTAGTTACCCTTATTCATTTGCTACGGTGTTGCTCCACTGCCAGCGAGCGTCCATAGCCCCGACGAAGTCACCCCGACGTCACAGACCTTGCTCCGCTGCCAGCGGGCATCCATAGCCCTGAAGAAGATATCTGCATACCCTCTCCTACTGTGCACTCATTTTGTATAGTTGATTTTATTTTTCGACAGAATGCCCTGAGTGAGTGGGAGAGGAGGACGTCTGTTATTTGCAAGAATGAGATGGTTAAGGTGAAATTTTGCTAGCTCTGTCTCTGCGGTACATGTAGTCCTTTCCATCTTACCGTCTTCACCTTAAGGTTTTCACCAGACCACTAGGTAAACACTTCTGCATTTCTCCAAAGTTGTTCATCTGCACAGGTTAGATAGAGAATCTCTTGAAACAACCGCATGTTCTCGAACGCTTCTTGTGTTGTATGTGAGCGACGAGTTAGGAACAGAGTTCGCCATGTCGCATGATTTGAGTTCAACCATTGTCTTGCTAAACACAATCTTCAAAAGCTTAGAAGCACAATCGCAAAATATAAAACAAAATGCATTTCGCAATCAATGTGTCTAAAATAAACATCATAAAAACATAAACACATAAAATCTCTCTCGTTTTTTTTGAATGGAAACATTGTTTCAGGGCTTGTCCATTCACTAGGAGGGCGTCAGGTTCCCCCCTCAGATTCTGTAGTTGGTACATGCCTAACCCAATCTTCTCGGCCACCTGCAAAGGTCCGAGCCATAGATTCTAAAACTTAGAGTGCTTTCCTTTAAGCTCATTTGCTCTGTCCCACTTCAGGACTAAGTCTCCTACCTCAAATTTCTTCTCTTTAGCCTTATGCTTATCAAACCATATTTTAACTATTTGCTGGTGAGATATGAACTTTGATTTAGCTTTCTCCCTCTCTTCTTCTAGCATGAGCAGGGTGTCGATTGTTTGTTGTATGACTGGCGAGGGCCGCCTATTGGAATTTTGGGCAAGTTGAAGAGATGGAAGATAAAGCCCATTCGGGAGAATGGCATCCTGCCCGTATACCGGAAAGTATGGGGAATTCCCTATAGCTTCCTTGGGTGTCACTCTGCTGGCCCATAAATCATTATGAAGTGAATTATGCCAATTCCTCTGGTCGTTTGCAACTATTTTCTTTAATATTCTCACTAGGTTCTTATTAGTTGATTCTGCCACTCCGTTTCCTTGTGGACAATAATTTGCAGAGTATCTAATTATGATTCCTTTGTCTAGAGAAAACTTTGTTAACAAGGTGGAAGAAAAGTAAGATGGATTATCAAAAACAAGGACATAAGGCACACCAAACCTTGTGATCAGCTATTGTTCTATGAATTGGATCACCAACTTCTCGTTTACATGAGTCAGAGGGATGGCCTCTGCCCATTTCGTGAAATAATATGTGGCAGTCAGTATGTACCTATTCTCTTTTGACGAATTTGGTGTAATTTTTCATATGATATCTAACCCCCATTGTTCGAAAGGCCTGGAAACAACCATCGGTTGGAGTGGGACAACTGCTCGCTTCTCCCTCTCCGTGTTTATTTGAAAAGTATTACAATTTCTAGCGTATGTGTGAGCGTCTTTAAACAAAGTGGGCCAATAATATCCAACTCTCAGTATCTTATGAGCGGTGGTGTTTCCTGCAAAATATCCACCGACAAGACCATCATGGAGTTACTTCATAACTTTGTCTACATCTTTACGTTCGAGACATCTTAAAAGTATCCCATCATAATTAACATGGAAGAGTACTGAGTTTATGAGGCGATATTGTGCGGATTTTAACCCGAGGGATCTCCTTTCCCTAGGGTTTAGGTTTTCTGGGCAAGTCCCATGATGTAGGAGATAAGTCAGTTTCTCATACCAAGACTCTTTCCCTGGGGAGATGTATGAAGTTTAACCACACCATAATGCCAATTTATTCTCCCATTCGGGGTCTTCATTTACTTGGTCCTGGGCTTCAACTGCCAGTTTGCATAACCCTTGTCCCTTAACTAGTTTAGCAGGTTTTATATCTAGGCCAAATTATTGGACTACTTCCATCTAGTTTCCTCTTCTTTTCCCCATATCCTTTTGAGTAAACATGGATCAGACTACAAGGTGAGGCACAATGACTTTGGTATCGTTCTTGAGGATGTAAGATTTGAATTTTTTTATTGCCTTGTAAACCGCATAATCCTACTTGTCTATAGCAAGATAATTTAATTTGGCACCTTGGAGATTAGTTCTCATGAATGACACCGAGGCCTCATTGTTGTCATCATCCTTCTGAGTTAATACTGCAGTTAACGATTGGTTGGAGGTGAAAGTATAGAGGAAGAAATATTTGTTGAAGTCGGGGCTTCGCAACACTAGGGCATGAGATATTGCAGTCTTAATATTGTTGAAATCCTTCTTTCTTTCATCATCCCACTTAAACTCAACATCTTTATGAATAATTTTTTGTAAGGGTTTGATAGTTTCCGCGAAATCGGGGGTGAATTTCCTCACCAAATTGATTTTCCCAAAGAACAATTGCATAGCATTTTTGTTGTGAGGTAATGGAAGCTGAGATATAGCTTTAATCCTGTCTGGATCTATGCGAATTCCTGCTTGAGATATAATGCCGCCTAACAAATTACCTTCCTCGACACCGAAAATAGTTTTCTTAGGGTTTAAGGATATACCATATTTCCTACACCTTTCAAAAATCTAGGTTAAATGTTGGATGCGATCTTCTCTATTCTATGAATAAACAATCATGACATCCAAATAGACTACTACACACTTGTTGATTAGTCCCTAAAATAATATGTCCATGGCCCTTTGGAAAGTCACTGCTGCATTGATTAACCCAAAGGGCATGCGTTTGTAAGCGAACGTTCCCCACTTGGTTCAGAAGGTAGTTTTCAAGCGGTCTTCTTCTGAAACTAAAACCTAGTTATAACCTAAGAAACTGTCTAGCAAGGAGAAAATCTCAGAACCAGAATTGGTCTGTAGGAGTTTCTCCATTGGTGGGACTGGGTAGTTGTCTTTTTTGAATCTATGTTGAGATTTCTGAAATCTACGCATAGGAGGATCTCCCCATAATTTTTCCTTACAGAAACCAAATTTGCTACCCATGTAGAGTGTCTAACCTGGAAGATAATTTTGGCATCTAATAGTTTCTTTAACTCTTGACACATGAGAGGCTCCAGGGATGGGTGGTATTTCTCGAGCTTCAGTTGGAAGGGTTTTACTTCGGGATTTAAAGGGATAGTGTGTTGAATGATACAAGTATCATAAGTTTTCAGATCTCAGTAGGACCATGCAAAGACATATTGATATTGTCTGAAAAGTTTGAGATAGGCCTTCCTTTCCTCCTTAGATATTGTCTTGTCGAGATTTATCTTCTTGGGGTTTTCCAGGGTTTCAATATTTAGAGTTTCATGCATGGGGAAGGAACTACCGATCTTCGCGTTTTTTGGCCCTTTAAATCTTTCTCTTAGATCAAAAAGGTTTTCAAAATTGGCTATTCCCTTTGGTATCGTGTGAGACTTCAATTTTTCAGTCGGTTGATCTATCCGAGGATCGTTTTATGTTGATTGTTCCTGGAATAATTCATCGTCAATAGCCAAGTCTTTGAAGTTATCTTGATTAGTCAAAAAAATTAGGATTTGTTCATCTCCTTCAAAGACCTTCCAATTAGAAATATTGTTGGGCATCGATGGTTTGTACAGAAATTCCATAGTGAATCAAGAGGCTTCATAATCTTCTAGAGGTGATAAACTTGAAGTAGCGGTGGCTAGAGAATCAACAAGAATGTTCTTTGCTCTGGGGATCGCTGTAATGTTGAAAGCTTCAAAATGTTATATTAGCTTGTGCACTTCCTACTGGTAAATCCTCAAGTGTGGAGAGTGGCAATGTATCATGTTCCTTACTTGTCTAACGATTATTTCAGAATCTACGAAAACCTTCAATTCTTTGACGTTTAAGTCTATGGATTTCTTTAGCCCCTGTACTAGAGATTCATACTCGATGGTGTTTTTTGTGCATTCGAACTATAGTCTACAGGACATAAAATGTCATTTACCTTTCAGATCAATGAGGATACACCCTGCCTCTGACCCTTCTTGCGATATGGATCCATAAAAATATAAGGTCTAGACTGACCGACAAAACCTATCAACTTCCTCTTTCTTGTCACTTTCCTCTTTTCCTCTTGTTTGTTCTGTGATTTCTAATGCAGGTTCTTGAAAGAAAAGTGTTTCTTCTGCCATCTTCGACAATTTCTCTTGAAAAATCATTTCGAAGTTTTGAGTGAGGGGGATATCAGATGAGAGGGGGGGAGAATTCCCAAAATCAGAGTCATAGGAATAATTTCCTAGTACGGGGAAATTTGCCGATGAGGGTTCATAAGTCAGTAATAGTATGTTTCAGATATCTTTCTCTATCAATTATGATCATATTTGTGTGTCCCTTTAATGGTAGCTAGAGGTGAGCCCAATTTGTACTAAATTATTTGTTTAACTTATCAGAACAATATCGACTCAACAATAATCCATAATCTTCTGGGATATCTACTACGATAATGTCAATTAATTGCACAGATTTAAGGTGTGTCACTATTCTGATCATCACATTTTTAAGTTCTCCCATAACCTTCACCTGGGTTCTTTCCAGTTGTATCACATGTTTCTCACTTTTGAGAGGAACTAGGTTTAATTTTTTGCAAATAAACAAAGGCATAACATTAGAAGACACTCATGAGTCGACCAAATAACTATGGAGGTTTCGGTTGAAGACTTCAAATGTAAAAAGGAACGGTGGGACAAAAGGTTTTCCCTTCTTATATTTAGAGCAAGCGTTCATAGTTGGTTTATTTCCTAGATCTGTGGGAGTTAGGTTTCTTCCTTGGTCAGTGCTTGTTGTCAGATTTCCTACTGATTTCAATGCTTTTAGTAGAAAGTCCTTTTGCTGAGGGATTCTACACATGTCCATGACTGATATATTTGCCTTCAACTTATTCAAATATTAAACTATGTTGTAATCTAGCTTGGGCGATTCTCGTGTATGGATGTTTATAATGTTTCTTCAGGGAACAAAAGGTGCTTTTGGGAGCTGGTTTTCCTCCTGAATTTGGGGTCGTAGTAAGGTTGTTTGAGACAGGTTGACCCCTACTTCATGTTTTCACAACCAAGACTTCTGCGGGTGGTTCTTGAACCTCAAATAGGTCATCGGAAAGCATAGGTAGGTCAAGGTCCCATATCAACATGGCAGTTTCTTCTGGTGGAGAAACTTCTTCCTGATCGACAATATTCATAAATGAGCTTCTTGATTGTTTGGTTAGGGAGACTTCATCTAGAAACTAGTTGGCCATCAAATTCATGGAATGCACCCATTGAGGGAAGTCTCTTTCAGAGTGATTCTCTTGGTGATAAGTGCAGAAAGAGTCGGATGCTAGATTTCCCAGATCGATGTTTAAGTTGGCTGGGGGAGGTTCAATTTCTTTGAACAGTGTATTTCTTTTGAAAAAAGGTTTATAAGACCTTTGAACTTGGTTTCCTTCCCCTGTGCTTCTATTCATGTATATGATTTTGTTTGATAGCTTCTTGACCATGCGTTGTAGGTCTTCTATGTCTCCACTTCCCTTTTCAGGACCTTGTTCTGCTTGTTTTCCTGGGGGTCTAGTCAACATGAGTCCTCTCCTAGGAGGAGTTTGAAATTCTTTCTTAACTAACGAGACCCGGCCTTCTTTGCATCCTTTCATCTGGAACTCTATCAATTTGGCTTCTTCAAAACTCTCAACTAGGGTTGGTTTGGCAGCCCTCTTCAAAAACATGGAAATAGAAGTTGGGAAAGCATTAACATATACTTCAATTTGCAACTCCTGAGTAGGTTTAGCTTCGAGTTGAAATTTGTTTAAGATAATGGTAAACCTTTGATTGAAATATTTAACCTTCTCCTTTGAACTCATGGTGGTGGTGAACAATTCAACCATCAAATCTCCTATAGTAGTTTCTTCTGCAAATTTATCTAAAAAATCCTTTTGAAACTTCATCCAATTAGTTATGGACCCTATAGATAAGTTAAAATACCACGTGGAGGCTGAGTTCTCAAAATTGTAGCGGAAAATCCTGCATACTACATCTTCACGTTGGACATTCATTAGTCTGATAGCTAGTATTAATTTTTTGATGTGGTCTTCACACAATCATGAAGTCTCAGGATCAAATTTAGGGAGTAACTTCTCTGGATGTCGGGGAAGGTTATGTACTCGTCCAGGGATGGCCAAAGCATCTTTGGCCAACCAAGGTTGATTATTTTGAGGTGGGTTTCCCCTTTCTTCATCATGGTTATTGTTATCTTCCATGTCTTCAGATCTCGAACCCACGCGTTTTGAGTTAAACCCTTCCTCTTCAGAGAAGTCATCGGGCTCAGAGTAGTGTCTGGCTGGTGTTTTAGAGATTGGATTAAGAGGATGTTCGATTTCAGTGAGGGCAAAATCTATAAGGTCTTATATTGTGTGCACAAGAACTTGGTCGAGTGTATCAACCACCGATCTTCTTACTTGTTTTCTACAAGGAAGTTACGGAGCTAAAGGCAGTGCACCAATCTATCAGGTGTAAGCTCTAGTAGTTCTTCTAAATTGGTTTAATTCCTTGTGAGGAAGAGCATAAGGTATATCAGGGAACAAATTTTCTTCCTCGTGCTGGGGTGAGTTACTCATTTTAGGAGTACTCAGTGTGTGGGCTGTCTTGGGAATGACTAGCCATGCATGTGGGTTGTTTTGAATCTATAGGTTGTGTGAGAGATTTTGTAAAAGATAGTGTCAACCATTCATTCTTCAGACCCTCCTTCTAGCGCCAATTCTGTTGAGGGTTCTTAAATCCCTTTAACTCAACAATAGGAACCAAACTCGCCGCCGAGGCCCAATTAGACTCTGCAACATTTAATAGTGGAATGGTTCTCCAGATCTTGTGATCCAACCAATTAATCGATGGGATTTACATTTTCTTGTGAAGGTTTCTCCTTCAGTTCAGACGTTATCTTTTGTATTTTCTCTTAGGTGGGACCGATATAAGATAAAGCCGATATAAACCAACTAGGCAACAAAGTGGGAACACGATTAACTATTGGAGAAGAGGCTGAGCTTGGGATAACCCTTTCACTCTAGTATGCAAACCATGATTCTGTACCATAGGCCTAGTACTAATGAATTAACCGTGCCAGGAATCCAATTACTGACTAAGATACAATTTATTAGAAGAAAACATGCATGCGATAAACGATGGAAAGTAAAATAATTCACTCAACTCGAATCATCAATCACATAATAACACAATGACTTATCTTCATCATTAAAGACAAGAACTGTAAAACATTGAATCAGATAACTTATCAATAGATTTAGTAGCTCTTACTTGTTACAACATCCATTCATGAGACGAAATAAGAAATAATTCTTCTCCACATCCAATCATACACACTTTTGATGAAAAACACAAACTTGTATCTGGTCCTAAACAAGACTTCTCAATTAAAGGTAGCTCCAAAATAGTTCTNGACTCACACCCCCTTTGACAAGAGTCTAGTAAAGTGTTCATTGGCACTAGGCCTTTTAGTTACCCTTATTCATTTGCTACGGTGTTGCTCCACTGCCAGCGAGCGTCCATAGCCCCGACGAAGTCACCCCGACGTCACAGACCTTGCTCCGCTGCCAGCGGGCATCCATAGCCCTGAAGAAGATATCTGCATACCCTCTCCTACTGTGCACTCATTTTGTATAGTTGATTTTATTTTTCGACAGAATGCCCTGAGTGAGTGGGAGAGGAGGACGTCTGTTATTTGCAAGAATGAGATGGTTAAGGTGAAATTTTGCTAGCTCTGTCTCTGCGGTACATGTAGTCCTTTCCATCTTACCGTCTTCACCTTAAGGTTTTCACCAGACCACTAGGTAAACACTTCTGCATTTCTCCAAAGTTGTTCATCTGCACAGGTTAGATAGAGAATCTCTTGAAACAACCGCATGTTCTCGAACGCTTCTTGTGTTGTATGTGAGCGACGAGTTAGGAACAGAGTTCGCCATGTCGCATGATTTGAGTTCAACCATTGTCTTGCTAAACACAATCTTCAAAAGCTTAGAAGCACAATCGCAAAATATAAAACAAAATGCATTTCGCAATCAATGTGTCTAAAATAAACATCATAAAAACATAAACACATAAAATCTCTCTCGTTTTTTTTGAATGGAAACATTGTTTCAGGGCTTGTCCATTCACTAGGAGGGCGTCAGGTTCCCCCCTCAGATTCTGTAGTTGGTACATGCCTAACCCAATCTTCTCGGCCACCTGCAAAGGTCCGAGCCATAGATTCTAAAACTTAGAGTGCTTTCCTTTAAGCTCATTTGCTCTGTCCCACTTCAGGACTAAGTCTCCTACCTCAAATTTCTTCTCTTTAGCCTTATGCTTATCAAACCATATTTTAACTATTTGCTGGTGAGATATGAACTTTGATTTAGCTTTCTCCCTCTCTTCTTCTAGCATGAGCAGGGTGTCGATTGTTTGTTGTATGACTGGCGAGGGCCGCCTATTGGAATTTTGGGCAAGTTGAAGAGATGGAAGATAAAGCCCATTCGGGAGAATGGCATCCTGCCCGTATACCGGAAAGTATGGGGAATTCCCTATAGCTTCCTTGGGTGTCACTCTGCTGGCCCATAAATCATTATGAAGTGAATTATGCCAATTCCTCTGGTCGTTTGCAACTATTTTCTTTAATATTCTCACTAGGTTCTTATTAGTTGATTCTGCCACTCCGTTTCCTTGTGGACAATAATTTGCAGAGTATCTAATTATGATTCCTTTGTCTAGAGAAAACTTTGTTAACAAGGTGGAAGAAAAGTAAGATGGATTATCAAAAACAAGGACATAAGGCACACCAAACCTTGTGATCAGCTATTGTTCTATGAATTGGATCACCAACTTCTCGTTTACATGAGTCAGAGGGATGGCCTCTGCCCATTTCGTGAAATAATATGTGGCAGTCAGTATGTACCTATTCTCTTTTGACGAATTTGGTGTAATTTTTCATATGATATCTAACCCCCATTGTTCGAAAGGCCTGGAAACAACCATCGGTTGGAGTGGGACAACTGCTCGCTTCTCCCTCTCCGTGTTTATTTGAAAAGTATTACAATTTCTAGCGTATGTGTGAGCGTCTTTAAACAAAGTGGGCCAATAATATCCAACTCTCAGTATCTTATGAGCGGTGGTGTTTCCTGCAAAATATCCACCGACAAGACCATCATGGAGTTACTTCATAACTTTGTCTACATCTTTACGTTCGAGACATCTTAAAAGTATCCCATCATAATTAACATGGAAGAGTACTGAGTTTATGAGGCGATATTGTGCGGATTTTAACCCGAGGGATCTCCTTTCCCTAGGGTTTAGGTTTTCTGGGCAAGTCCCATGATGTAGGAGATAAGTCAGTTTCTCATACCAAGACTCTTTCCCTGGGGAGATGTATGAAGTTTAACCACACCATAATGCCAATTTATTCTCCCATTCGGGGTCTTCATTTACTTGGTCCTGGGCTTCAACTGCCAGTTTGCATAACCCTTGTCCCTTAACTAGTTTAGCAGGTTTTATATCTAGGCCAAATTATTGGACTACTTCCATCTAGTTTCCTCTTCTTTTCCCCATATCCTTTTGAGTAAACATGGATCAGACTACAAGGTGAGGCACAATGACTTTGGTATCGTTCTTGAGGATGTAAGATTTGAATTTTTTTATTGCCTTGTAAACCGCATAATCCTACTTGTCTATAGCAAGATAATTTAATTTGGCACCTTGGAGATTAGTTCTCATGAATGACACCGAGGCCTCATTGTTGTCATCATCCTTCTGAGTTAATACTGCAGTTAACGATTGGTTGGAGGTGAAAGTATAGAGGAAGAAATATTTGTTGAAGTCGGGGCTTCGCAACACTAGGGCATGAGATATTGCAGTCTTAATATTGTTGAAATCCTTCTTTCTTTCATCATCCCACTTAAACTCAACATCTTTATGAATAATTTTTTGTAAGGGTTTGATAGTTTCCGCGAAATCGGGGGTGAATTTCCTCACCAAATTGATTTTCCCAAAGAACAATTGCATAGCATTTTTGTTGTGAGGTAATGGAAGCTGAGATATAGCTTTAATCCTGTCTGGATCTATGCGAATTCCTGCTTGAGATATAATGCCGCCTAACAAATTACCTTCCTCGACACCGAAAATAGTTTTCTTAGGGTTTAAGGATATACCATATTTCCTACACCTTTCAAAAATCTAGGTTAAATGTTGGATGCGATCTTCTCTATTCTATGAATAAACAATCATGACATCCAAATAGACTACTACACACTTGTTGATTAGTCCCTAAAATAATATGTCCATGGCCCTTTGGAAAGTCACTGCTGCATTGATTAACCCAAAGGGCATGCGTTTGTAAGCGAACGTTCCCCACTTGGTTCAGAAGGTAGTTTTCAAGCGGTCTTCTTCTGAAACTAAAACCTAGTTATAACCTAAGAAACTGTCTAGCAAGGAGAAAATCTCAGAACCAGAATTGGTCTGTAGGAGTTTCTCCATTGGTGGGACTGGGTAGTTGTCTTTTTTGAATCTATGTTGAGATTTCTGAAATCTACGCATAGGAGGATCTCCCCATAATTTTTCCTTACAGAAACCAAATTTGCTACCCATGTAGAGTGTCTAACCTGGAAGATAATTTTGGCATCTAATAGTTTCTTTAACTCTTGACACATGAGAGGCTCCAGGGATGGGTGGTATTTCTCGAGCTTCAGTTGGAAGGGTTTTACTTCGGGATTTAAAGGGATAGTGTGTTGAATGATACAAGTATCATAAGTTTTCAGATCTCAGTAGGACCATGCAAAGACATATTGATATTGTCTGAAAAGTTTGAGATAGGCCTTCCTTTCCTCCTTAGATATTGTCTTGTCGAGATTTATCTTCTTGGGGTTTTCCAGGGTTTCAATATTTAGAGTTTCATGCATGGGGAAGGAACTACCGATCTTCGCGTTTTTTGGCCCTTTAAATCTTTCTCTTAGATCAAAAAGGTTTTCAAAATTGGCTATTCCCTTTGGTATCGTGTGAGACTTCAATTTTTCAGTCGGTTGATCTATCCGAGGATCGTTTTATGTTGATTGTTCCTGGAATAATTCATCGTCAATAGCCAAGTCTTTGAAGTTATCTTGATTAGTCAAAAAAATTAGGATTTGTTCATCTCCTTCAAAGACCTTCCAATTAGAAATATTGTTGGGCATCGATGGTTTGTACAGAAATTCCATAGTGAATCAAGAGGCTTCATAATCTTCTAGAGGTGATAAACTTGAAGTAGCGGTGGCTAGAGAATCAACAAGAATGTTCTTTGCTCTGGGGATCGCTGTAATGTTGAAAGCTTCAAAATGTTATATTAGCTTGTGCACTTCCTACTGGTAAATCCTCAAGTGTGGAGAGTGGCAATGTATCATGTTCCTTACTTGTCTAACGATTATTTCAGAATCTACGAAAACCTTCAATTCTTTGACGTTTAAGTCTATGGATTTCTTTAGCCCCTGTACTAGAGATTCATACTCGATGGTGTTTTTTGTGCATTCGAACTATAGTCTACAGGACATAAAATGTCATTTACCTTTCAGATCAATGAGGATACACCCTGCCTCTGACCCTTCTTGCGATATGGATCCATAAAAATATAAGGTCTAGACTGACCGACAAAACCTATCAACTTCCTCTTTCTTGTCACTTTCCTCTTTTCCTCTTGTTTGTTCTGTGATTTCTAATGCAGGTTCTTGAAAGAAAAGTGTTTCTTCTGCCATCTTCGACAATTTCTCTTGAAAAATCATTTCGAAGTTTTGAGTGAGGGGGATATCAGATGAGAGGGGGGGAGAATTCCCAAAATCAGAGTCATAGGAATAATTTCCTAGTACGGGGAAATTTGCCGATGAGGGTTCATAAGTCAGTAATAGTATGTTTCAGATATCTTTCTCTATCAATTATGATCATATTTGTGTGTCCCTTTAATGGTAGCTAGAGGTGAGCCCAATTTGTACTAAATTATTTGTTTAACTTATCAGAACAATATCGACTCAACAATAATCCATAATCTTCTGGGATATCTACTACGATAATGTCAATTAATTGCACAGATTTAAGGTGTGTCACTATTCTGATCATCACATTTTTAAGTTCTCCCATAACCTTCACCTGGGTTCTTTCCAGTTGTATCACATGTTTCTCACTTTTGAGAGGAACTAGGTTTAATTTTTTGCAAATAAACAAAGGCATAACATTAGAAGACACTCATGAGTCGACCAAATAACTATGGAGGTTTCGGTTGAAGACTTCAAATGTAAAAAGGAACGGTGGGACAAAAGGTTTTCCCTTCTTATATTTAGAGCAAGCGTTCATAGTTGGTTTATTTCCTAGATCTGTGGGAGTTAGGTTTCTTCCTTGGTCAGTGCTTGTTGTCAGATTTCCTACTGATTTCAATGCTTTTAGTAGAAAGTCCTTTTGCTGAGGGATTCTACACATGTCCATGACTGATATATTTGCCTTCAACTTATTCAAATATTAAACTATGTTGTAATCTAGCTTGGGCGATTCTCGTGTATGGATGTTTATAATGTTTCTTCAGGGAACAAAAGGTGCTTTTGGGAGCTGGTTTTCCTCCTGAATTTGGGGTCGTAGTAAGGTTGTTTGAGACAGGTTGACCCCTACTTCATGTTTTCACAACCAAGACTTCTGCGGGTGGTTCTTGAACCTCAAATAGGTCATCGGAAAGCATAGGTAGGTCAAGGTCCCATATCAACATGGCAGTTTCTTCTGGTGGAGAAACTTCTTCCTGATCGACAATATTCATAAATGAGCTTCTTGATTGTTTGGTTAGGGAGACTTCATCTAGAAACTAGTTGGCCATCAAATTCATGGAATGCACCCATTGAGGGAAGTCTCTTTCAGAGTGATTCTCTTGGTGATAAGTGCAGAAAGAGTCGGATGCTAGATTTCCCAGATCGATGTTTAAGTTGGCTGGGGGAGGTTCAATTTCTTTGAACAGTGTATTTCTTTTGAAAAAAGGTTTATAAGACCTTTGAACTTGGTTTCCTTCCCCTGTGCTTCTATTCATGTATATGATTTTGTTTGATAGCTTCTTGACCATGCGTTGTAGGTCTTCTATGTCTCCACTTCCCTTTTCAGGACCTTGTTCTGCTTGTTTTCCTGGGGGTCTAGTCAACATGAGTCCTCTCCTAGGAGGAGTTTGAAATTCTTTCTTAACTAACGAGACCCGGCCTTCTTTGCATCCTTTCATCTGGAACTCTATCAATTTGGCTTCTTCAAAACTCTCAACTAGGGTTGGTTTGGCAGCCCTCTTCAAAAACATGGAAATAGAAGTTGGGAAAGCATTAACATATACTTCAATTTGCAACTCCTGAGTAGGTTTAGCTTCGAGTTGAAATTTGTTTAAGATAATGGTAAACCTTTGATTGAAATATTTAACCTTCTCCTTTGAACTCATGGTGGTGGTGAACAATTCAACCATCAAATCTCCTATAGTAGTTTCTTCTGCAAATTTATCTAAAAAATCCTTTTGAAACTTCATCCAATTAGTTATGGACCCTATAGATAAGTTAAAATACCACGTGGAGGCTGAGTTCTCAAAATTGTAGCGGAAAATCCTGCATACTACATCTTCACGTTGGACATTCATTAGTCTGATAGCTAGTATTAATTTTTTGATGTGGTCTTCACACAATCATGAAGTCTCAGGATCAAATTTAGGGAGTAACTTCTCTGGATGTCGGGGAAGGTTATGTACTCGTCCAGGGATGGCCAAAGCATCTTTGGCCAACCAAGGTTGATTATTTTGAGGTGGGTTTCCCCTTTCTTCATCATGGTTATTGTTATCTTCCATGTCTTCAGATCTCAAACCCATGCGTTTTGAGTTAAACCCTTCCTCTTCAGAGAAGTTGTCGGGCTCAGAGTAGTGTCTGGCTGGTGTTTTAGAGATTAGATTAAGAGGATGTTCGATTTCAGTGAGGGCAAAATCTATAAGGTCTTATATTGTGTGCACAAGAACTTGGTCGGGTGTATCAACCACCGATCTTCTTACTTGTTTTCTACAAGGAAGTTACAGAGCTAAAGGCAGTGCACCAATCTATCGGGCATAAGCTCTAGTAGTTCTTCTAAATTGGTTTAATTCCTCGTGAGGAAGAGCATAAGGTATATCAGGGAACAAATTTTCTTCCTTGTGCTGGGGTGAGTTACTCGTTTTAGGAGTACTCAGTGTGTGTGGGTTGTCTTGGGAATGACTAGCCATGCATGTGGGTTGTTTTGAATCTATAGGTTGTGTGAGAGATTTTGTAAAAAATAGTGTCAACCATTCATTCTTCAGACCCTCCTTCTAGCGCCAATTTTGTTGAGGGTTCTTAAATCCCTTTAACTCAACAATAGGAACCAAACTCGCCGCCGAGGCCCAATTAGACTCTGCAACGTTTAATAGTGGAATGGTTCTCCAGATCTTGTGATCCAACCAATTAATCGATGGGCTTTACATATTCTTGTGAAGGTTTCTCCTTCAGTTCAGACGTTATCTTTTGTATTTTCTCTTAGGTGGGACCGATATAAGATAAAGCCGGTATAAACCAACTAGGTAACAAAGTGGGAACAAGATTAACTATTGGAGAAGAGGCTAAGCTTGGGATAACCCTTTCACTCTAGTATGTAAACAATGATTCTGTACCATAGGCCTAGTACTAATACATTAACCGTGCCAGTAATCCAATTACTGACTAAGATACAATTTATTAGAAGAAAACATGCATGCGATAAACGATGGAAAGTAAAATAATTCACTCAACTCGAATCACCAATCACATAATAACACAATGACTTATCTTCATCATTAAAGACAAGAACTGTAAAACATTGAATCAGATAACTTATCAATAGATTTAGTAGATCTTACTTGTTACAACATCCATTCATGAGACAAAATAAGAAATAATTCTTCTCCACATCCAATCATACACACTTTTGATGAAAAACACAAACTTGTATCTGGTCCTAAACAAGACTTCTCAATTAAAGGTAGCTCCAAAATAGTTCTTTACAAAACCAAAAATGAGGGTATTTGCAATAACCATCGACCTTTTGATAATAGCTCAATCCTCCTACTTATAACATACTATTAACTAAAAATAACTATTAAAGTGCAACTAAGTAAAACAAAACTCGCCACATGGCGCTTTCTTCTATCAGTCTTTCTAAGAGTCATCACATGATCTCACTTAAGTGGATGACTCTTCTCATACGCCAACCACTTGATGAAGAGATCCTTGCATGTGTTAGCATACATGAATCTATGTTGTTCCATTGGGGCCGAAATAATCTCTCTTATCTCTACTCCTCATGCCCGATACTTGACTATTTTGGAACTTAACTGTTGCAACATGGCTCGAGCTTTGATCGGGTGCTCCATGAACTTCCGCACCTGCCCTGGCGCCATGCCTATCACCTTTTCCATTTCCTCAACCCATGAAAGGTATGGTTCGACATGTGATTTGACTATGTCGCACAAGTCGACAAAGTCATCGAGTGTGACGAAATTTTGGAGGTCGATGTCCCTCATTGCTCGGTTGATATTGGTCCAAATTTTCTCGCACTTGGCCCATTTCTGTTGGATTTATCGATGAGATTCCTAATCCATTTTAACCCAATATTCGAGATTTCCTTATGAGATCGATGCTAGTTTCCCTTAGCAACCGGGTGCCGTGCTCTTCGGCGTCTCGACCCTTTTGCACCGCGCTGATATAGTCGATCCTTTCCATGGCTTGGTGCTCTTTCTCGTACCACCTCTCCATATCCTTGCACGTGGCCAGCGCCATGAGGGTGTCTTCTTGAAGCTCGACTATCCTTGCAGTGAATAGGTGTCGTTCATATGTAAGTTTGCTATAGGTCTCCTAGAATTCACTTCTCATGAACACCGCGACTCGTGTGGTGTCTTGGTAATATTTCACCAAG
>JZKD02S0585816.1:0-13270 GCA_000966675.3 Picea glauca
ATGCCACTTCTTAGTTGATGTATTTTTGGTAACGATGTCACTTCTTACTGTTATCCCTATTTATGGGAAAAAGAGATTGAAAGATCTCAATAAGATAGATCAATATTTAATGCTAGCCATCTAGTGGCTTTTTCTAGTTATTGCAACGGTCACTATTGATTGAATCTCCTATGTTGATGGTATCAAAAGTGTATTCTTGGAACGATTATCAGTGGCATAAAAGGTGTTTAATACTGCTCGGAATGTGTCAGTCGTTCAGAATAACATGATGGGAAATTTGTATATGTGCTGAGAAATTTTCTAAACATTATTTTAGAAAGATGGAATTGTAAGTATTATAGCAGAAGAGCACAGATATTTTGAGCAGGCTTAAATGACCTGGGGACGTACTTAGTGTGTTGGTCTTTTGGTCAGGAGATATACTTTAGAGATCGAAATACATTGGTAAATCTTTATGTGCTCGTCTCCTATAACTTAATCATAGGAATGGATTGTCCTGAAGTTTATTGGCCTATTTTAAATTGCCAGTAAAAAAAATTGACTGTGACTAGCAAGCCGATAAAATTCTTACCATCTCTTTATAACAACCATTATCATTCTTATACTTCTCCATACCATTACCATTATCAACAATGTAGTAGTCACACAACTTCCATACCATTACCATTATCAACAATGTAGTAGTCACACAACTTGCATATATAACTACAAACCACACTATGGGACTATCCATGGCTGCTTTTACTCTGAA
The DNA here is from genome assembly GCA_000966675.3 of Picea glauca. Taxonomy (NCBI): domain Eukaryota; kingdom Viridiplantae; phylum Streptophyta; class Pinopsida; order Pinales; family Pinaceae; genus Picea; species Picea glauca. Next base: position 752 of record JZKD02S0585816.1, read on the forward strand.
CTAACTTCTTACGGGTGACAAAGCAACTAGCTAGTTCGATGATGAAAATCCACATGCTATTGTAGTGTCTACCAATGATGTTTATAAAAGATTCGAAATTTTTTCCCTAAAACTTTATTTTGAAAAAAAAAAAAAATGCAAACAATACATTTTATACTTAAAATTAAACAGGTTACAATTATATTTAAGTCAATTATTTATTATAAGATTTTGATTTTTTTGATAAAGGAAAAAATATTTTTTGTGAATGTGAAAAACATTAGAGTAAACCATATTATGTTTTACTCTAATAATCCCTTCACCCTCACCCTCATATTATGTTTTACTCTAATAATCCAGCCATATAAGAGTGGGGTGGGGATGGAGGGATTATTAGAGTAAAATATAATATGTTTTACTCTAATAATCCTCCCAGACTATGGGGTAGGGATGGTGAGATTATTAGAGTAAAACATATTATGCTTTATTCTCATTGTTAGTGAGGGTGTGGGGATCATCATGAATCTAGAGGAAAAATTGAATTGGCCTATGCTTGGGATTGGAAACATCATCCAACAATAGGAAACCTCTTTTTGTCGTATTCAATGGTTTTAATGAACAAGATGACTTGTTCGTCACCAAGGAAATAAGGTTAAAATTTAAATATAAGAGAGGTTTGGTTTATTGAACAATTAACCATCCAAGCCATACTTTAATCACCATTTTGAAATTAATGACAATTACCACAAATTTATTATTCCACATATCTTTCACACTCGAACCTCATGGAAAAGCAATAAGCTCGGTATTCCCTTCCTCAAGGAAAAGAAATAAAAGTGACATGACCTATTAAGAACCCTAAGGCCCTATGTTAAGGACTTCACACCCATTTACTATTAGTTTATTAGTTATGGTTAGGTTGGATAGGGTAGGTTACATTATGTTCAATTTATGTCCTATTTATGATAAAGGGGATTCATTTGTATAAGCATCTCATCTTGTCTTGTTCATTGCATATATTGTAAAAGGAGGTTTCCCCTTCAAAGTCGATTATTCATTGGTTATTTTTTGTAGTTTAGTTCTTAACATTTTGTATCAAAGCATATGATCCTAGGGTTTTTGTCCTTCAATCGAAATATCTTGGAATTTTCACTAAAACTTTTTTTTTGGGATGCTTCAGATATAAAATTTTGGAGCATACTAAGGATACATGTTGAAGTACGCCTAGTAAAAAGTTTAGGTATTGATTCATTATTCTTTTTGAGTTACAACCTATGAAAATTACGGTTTGTCACTAGCCCTAAAATATGTTTCAAATAGGTCATATTGGCATTTTAGCTATAATTTTTTTTGGCATGGTTTTAGACTGTAAAAATTTCAAAATCCCGAGGACACATATAGAAGTACTTTTTGTAAAAATGTTAGGTACTAGTTCATTATAAATTATGCAATTTATCATGTGGGAGTCATGGTTGGTAACTAGTACCAAAATCAATTTCAAATGAGTCATATTGGATTTTTTGATATAATTTTTTTTTCAAAAATCTTTCAAACTGTGGAATTTTCAAAATATTGTGAAAACATAGCGAAGTATTTTTTTGACACAATTTCAAATTTTCAATCATATTACTTTTCAAAATATAGACTTTGGAAATTAAGGTTATTTGACCAATTCTAAAACTAGTATCAAACATGTGTTGTTGATAGAAGTACCATATATAAAGTTTTAAAAGTCTAAATTAAGTACCACTAGTTTCTTTGGAAATAATATGGACCCTCGTTTTTTAGGTTAAAATTTCATAAATAGATTTTAAATATTGGACATAAGGCATTCTATATATTTTCATTCTTTGGAAAGGATTAAAAATCAACAATGTTTGGTAAAGTTACTATAACTTTCACTTGACACATCAAATTTTGGTTATACCTATGGAATTGAAGAGAAGAAACATCAGAAAAATTAGACTAGAAGGCCTTAAATTTTAGAGATACATTAGGTCAAAGGTCGGTGAGCAAGACAATCTCCCAATTAGGGTGTTTTAAGGTACACAACTTACAATTGGCTTAACTTTTTATGGAAAGATGTATTTTTGGTGATTCAAAATTTGTGATAAAGAAAGTAAAAAGAATTATTTTTATTTTTGTTCCATGTTTCTCCAAAGGGTTCTTCAAAAATTACATCACCAAGTAAACCTAGATAAATCTCACCCATAAGTCAAGAAGAAAATAAGGAGATACATAACAAATTATCCAAATTAAAGGACCAACTTAATGAATTGAGTGCAATTACAATAATGTTTTGATAAACCTACACAAAAAAATAAAAATATGAAGGGAAATAGAGATCAAATGGAAAATAAAATGGATGGAAATATGGATCAAATTAACATTATAGGAAATTTTAACTTAAAATTTTTCTAAAAACTAATTGATAAAATAATTCCATGTGGAGAATCTTTTGATATATTTATTTAATATTTCACTTTTATCAAAACTTCCCATAATTATTTCACGTTTATCAAATCTATCTTAAATATTTATTTTATACTAAAATAAATTTATGAAGATGAAGTTCCATGCATTTTTTCTCTAAAATAAGGAAAGAAAATTCTATAAAAAGTTCCATCTTAAAAGTTATTGGACTAAGTTTTCAGTGTATAAAGTTTCAAAAAAAATCTATTAAATATTATTAAAAAATAATATGTAAGATTACACATACTCATAATTATATAGGATTAAAAAAAATGTAAAATAAATATTATATTTTTTAATAATGAATGAATTATTTCATTTAACATTATTTTCCTTAAATATTAATAAATTATGATAAGTTTTATCACATTTATAAAAGAAAATAGATTACATGTAATGAAGTCTTTAAAATACTTAGGATATTTCATTATAGTATATGTATTATAGTGTGTGTTTGTTATAAGAAAGCATGGTAAACAAAGGTGGAAATATATTGTAAAAGTATTATAGTGTGTGTTTGTTATAAGAAAGTATGGTAAACAAAGGTGGAAATATATTGTAAAAAGGATTGAAGACAAAGTTAGGACAAATGTGTTGTAGGTTGTATCCATTTACTTGGATGGAAAAAATAAAAGAAAGACTCTAATTTCTCCATGGAATTATCCCCCATTAGGTGAACCAGTGCATATGTTTTGTCTCTTATGTATTTTTCTCTTCTATATTTTATTTCTACATTCATTTAATTTTAATTACTCCATTATATATATATATATATATAATAAAAAGAATTAAAATTTAAAATTATTAAATATAATATTTTTCTATTTTTTTAATTTTCAAAAAGTTGTGTTGGAAAAAACTTATTAAAAAAATTTTAAATAAAAAATTTACTATTTCATTTTTTATAATAAAGGCATAAATCAAAATAAATAATGTAGAAATTACACCATTATCACACATAATAATGAACTAAAAATCTAAATATTATACTACTTTGATAATGAATATTACAGGATTTCTTAAGAATTGTTGTGCAAAGTGGTCTACTATAAAAGAAATTGAAAATAATCGAAAATAAAATAAAATAAAATAATATATATATCCTCTAGAAAAAATACTTCTATATTCAAAAAAAAAAAAAGAATATACATGTTGTTGTCTTATGAGTCTAGCCTTAGTAGGATTTCTTATAGATCTATTCTACCTATGCCAACAAACCTTTTAAGCCCTTTTACAATACAAGTTGTTCGCGTTATTCAACACATTTACATCCTTACAAGAGTATATATATATATATATATATATGTGTGTGTGTGTGTGTGTGTGTGTGTGGAAAGTGTAGGTGCAAGTGGATATTGTAGTAAGTAATAAACCCAAGAAACTTATGATTTTAAAACAAATAATCAATGTTAATAGTGAAAAGTGTAAATGCATTAATATCACCATACACTATATTTCAATTATTAAAACTCTTGTAAAATTGATTATCACTAATACAATTTTTGGTAGCCTCCACAATGATCATTCTTAGAGTAGAAAAATTATATTATTAAAAAATTTCACCTATCTCCAAATTATATAATAAAAAATTATCTAAGACATGCACTTCTTTTGAATTTTAAACAATTTTGATTGGATAATATAGTATGACATAAAATTGGTATTAGGGTTTGGGGTGCATTTTTCAACTAAATTTCTTCTAATGAAAGATGGATAAAAAGGTGGAAGAATTACAAAATTCCATGTCAACTATTATACAAACCCGGATGGGAGGATTACTAAAAGTGATACTATAACCAAAGAGACTCATGAAAATAAAGTTATTATTAATGTTTAACAACCTTCCAATAATAAGCGTTTTTCACATGGATTTAACTCTAAGAGTGGAGTTAATTATGGATGGGTTTCTAAGGGTGTCAAATTTCCAATGTTCAATTAATGAAGTTTGATAGAAAAAACATCTTTAGATGGGTGAGAAAAATAGAGAAACACTTTAAGTTGCATAGTAATATGGATCATAAGAAAACTATTTCCTTCCCCAGATGGGGTGACATTAGAGAGCACGTGTCAAGCGGAGCAACCACGAGAGATCCTCTGTGGCGTCAACCACATGACGACCGCGTGCCTCTCCCTCCTGCCACCTTCATTACTTTAAGTCTACCTTGCTCGTGATAGGGCGCCATTACTCTCAGTGCACCCTGCTCTGCCTTACCATCCCTCCGATGGATCAGCACCTTCGTTCAGCCTTTACTCTGTGCGTGTGGACATTTAATGAAACACACCATCTCCTCAGGTTATATGAATTGCACCAAGGGATCCAGATGTCTTATTCCCTCCTGGTTGATTTCTCTAAAGCTCGGCCTCCTGCCCAACCTTTATTTGGTTTGTTGGCGCCCACTCTTGATCTGTTGTGGCTCCCTTTGGTCTTTGGTCCTTTTTTCCCTCCTGGTGTTTCAGAGATGCCTAGGCAGCAAGAGAAGTCTAAACGAGGCTCTGCATGGCAGCCTAGCCAACCTTGTTTGGTCCTCTTCCCCCCTCCTGCACCCTCCCACAGTTCCTCCTCCTCGTTGGCCACCTCGTCCTCCTCCCTGGCGCAGTCGACTCAAACTCCAGCCAACCTCCAGCCCCTTTCATCATCTTTTGCCTATAGGATGGAGTGGCTTGATTTCTCAGGGACCTCGCTGGGATTCAACACAGGACCTCCGATAAATTCATCCTCTGCTTCACACCGAGGCCCATTGGTTCCTCCTAACTCTCCGACCTCCTAGTCTCTTCAGGCCCCACCTCTTGATGCTCGTTTTCAGATTGAAGGCCTAGAAGCAATCCAGAATTCACGTCAACAACCCCAATCCTGAGTGGACTCAAGCGCTGACCCAACATCTAACTTGCAAACATGCCTCGCATTGTTGCAAGGCCTGATTTTTGACTTGCGTCGGGATGTGGATGACCTCCGGTTCCACCTGGAGATTTTGGACGGCAAGGCTTCTCAATTTATTCATTTTCTCTCAACAATGCAAAGTGCACTTCACCCCCCAACAGAAGAAGCCCAAGCAGCAAGATCCATGACACCAATACTAGCACCATCTCCCCCACTGGGGACTTCGGACCATGACAAGAATGTGCCTCCAGCCCATTCGGAGGACACCATGCAAGAGGAGAACGTGTGACCATGCCAGCTGGAGGACACCATGCAACTGGACAGGACACTAGTCAAGGAGGAGACGACTCCTCTTGGGGACTCGACACTCGACACCTTCTTCCTAGACGCGTGGCCACATTACAACCTCTCTATGTGATATGTCCATGTGTATTTGTTATTTCTCTATGTGTATTAAAGTGGTTTTACCTCTTGATGGCCACCTTTTTCTGCTAATGTCTATGGCTATTACTGTTATAACGGTCACCATTAGGGACCAGAATTTTGGGTTCTCTTATGTCAATAGAATTCTAATACTTAATCTATGGATTTGTTCAGTTGGCTGAGATGGTTTCCCCTTGGGGAAGCTCAGTGTTTACAGCCTGAAACAATGGAAGTTTTTTGTACTCTTTGATTTTGACAGACTTTTATACAATCTTACTTATAAAAAAAAAAAAAGTATTTCCTTAGTAACCTTGTACTTTGAGATAAAAACTTATAAATGGTATCAATGGGTATTCAAAAGGAACCCCATTCTTATCATTATACTTTAATTTTATTTACAAGAGACTTAGAAGCAAAATATGGAAAAGTTTGGGAACAAGACTACTTTAGTCAATTGACAAGAATCAAGAACTTGAGTGATATTGAATATTATAATTCATAATTTTAGGTGTTGGCCACAAGGATGGATAACATAAGTGATGAATATATATTGGATGATTACATGGGTGGATTAAAGGAAGACATTAAACATGATATATTCTTAAAACATCCTGAAAATATTATGGAGTCTATGCAATTTTCTCGTCATATTCAATATGAGAATAGAGCTACACAAAATTATACCATTTAAATATATGAAGGAAGTACAAATTTATTTGGATATCATAAGGAAACCCTACCTCAACCTACTCGAGTATCACCAAAGGAAATGGAGGAAAGAAGAGAAAAAATAATATGCTTTGGTTGTAATAACAAATGGTTGAAAGGGCATAAATGTCAAGAAAAAAAATTATTCACCTTGAATAATAATGTTGGAGAGGAAATGGAGGCATCTAGGCAAAGGGATGAGGAAGAACTTGTGAACTTAAAAGAGTAGGAAGAAGACGTAGAATTTATGCATAATAGTGAAAGATTTGAAATGTTTGTTCATGCATTGGCAGGTTTGTCATCACCTCAAACCCTTAATATTGCAAGATACATTAATAAGAAAAGGGTCATAGTTCTTATTGACCCAGCTAGTACCCATAACTTCATTGATAAAATATTAGCAGAGAACCTCAATTGTTTTGTGTATCGAGTGACAACATTTCTAGTTTTGATTTTTAATGGAGGGTGTATTGATTGTGTAGAAAAATTCCACATCATAAACAAAGTATGGGAGAATATAACCTAGAAATCCCAATTCATTCCATTCCCATTGGAGGAGTAGATGTTTCTCTGGGGATTCAAAGGTTCATAACATTAGGTACAATTTCTACAGACTATAAGGAATTATTCATGGTATTTGAATTGGAATGAAGTCAATATGAACTCAAAGGGTTAAAATCTAGATCTTCTTGGGTCTTCAACTCTCATAGAATGGAAAATATCTTAAAAAAGGTTATTAGGAGAGTTGTTTTTAGAATTTATTCTATCAAAGTAAATAAGGAAGATGAAAATATTCCAGAGTAATTAAAATGAACCTTGGAAGATCACCATAAGGTCTTCCAAGAAATTCCCAAAGGTATACATCCATATAGAGATCAAGAACATCAAATTGAACTAATACTTGGAATCACTCCTCCTAATAAAAGGTATTATGGATATCGGTCTTATGGATATCCTCATCAACAAAAGGGGAATATTGAGAGAATGGTACAAGAAATGCTAGATTCATGTATTATTCAACCAAGCAGGAGTTCATTTTTAACTCCAGTAGATATCGTGAGAAAAACGAGAATAATTCTTGGAGGATGTGTCCTCATTATAAATATCTAAATAAAATCAACATCAAGGAAAAATTCCCTATCCCAAATATTTATGAGCTATTAGATGATATTAATGGAGTGTCTTATTTTACAAATCTAGATCGTAAATCAGGATACCACCAAATCAAATTACAAAAATAAGATATTCCCAAAACATCTTTCAAAACACATGAAGGACGCTATGAGTTCTTGGTGATGCCTTTTGGGTTAAATAAAAATCCTTCTACTTTTATGTAATGCCCCTCCATTACGACTAGGAAAGAGAAGCACCAAAGGTATTTTTTTTTTTAAATCATTAGGAAATTAACGCCAACACATAATTCATAGAAACGCCTAATCGACGACATCATAATTAAAAACATTACAAGTGACTCATCATCGTAATCCATAATGACTCAACCAATGCATCAATCATAATTAGTAGCGACTCATAATTAACACATCATCACATTATATAATGACACAAAATCGACAAGTATCATAATGGAGACACAATCTAAACTCATCACATAAAGATAGCACAGAGAAACCACTGACTCAACCTACCCTGCAAGGTTAGGACCTCCAAGACACATAAGAAACACTCAAGCCTAGGAATCATCCGATTGATTTTGACCATTTAAGGTCTCAGGTTTGGCGACTGTTCTGAGGAACAAGGAGGTTTCTACATCCCACTACCACAATCAAGTCCAAAACCAGCTAGCTAAATCAACAACATAAACGATAATTAATGGCACAATAGTATTCTAATAACCAATCACACATCACATAAATTCCAAGGAGCAAGAGAATTTAACTACTAAATCAATCATACTGTTAGTATCCAGATACTAATATTTCAAATTTCTCCTTGTTGCAGGCATGGGGTTATTTCCGTAGCACCAAGAAGTGTTATTCCTATAGCACCAAAAAGTTATTGGCCAAGAGCCAATCTCCAGCACTTGAAATCAACACATATCAGTATTAGCACAATCGTTGAGATTGCATTTGCTCATATTCATGGTCCCTTAAGAGAGATGTCTCAAGAGACGATGGCCAAAAAACAAATAAAAAACAAATAAAAGGAGCCTACGAAGTATCAAAATTCTATGCTCATTGCATTGATAATATTATTTCTTTTAAGTTACTATAAGGTTTTATCTTTTTATATATGGAATAAAAATGCATTTGAGCCATAAGAACAATAGCATTGAAAGAAAATGCCAATTGGTAAGGTGACCACATATGTCAAAGGGTTTGATCACAAAGAATCCAGGGGTTAAGGTAAAAGGGCAGTGCAACTAGATATTGATCTCGCTGTGTATTTGATTAATTTATGTATTCACACATCAACAACATCAGACCAAGCCATGGGGAAAGTACTATTGACACCTGTCGATAAAAAATTGTTCCAGACCATTGCCAAGCTATTGAATTCTATTGTGCCAAGTTACAGAGTTCAAAAGGGTTTTTTCAGAGCAAGTCGGGTAGTTTGTGGAATTTATTCACAGAGAGTGACCTGGATATTAGAAATACCTCTTCTCTTCTTATTGCAATTTTTTCTATAAACACAATGCACAGACCAGCTAGAGCGCCCAAGCACCAGGTTAAGGTCATATGAAGAAGATGTTCGCAGGATGGCTCTTTCTTGCCAGAACTCTTCAAAGGGACCGGTCTTTAGTTTGCAATTAATGACGTGTCAAATACAGGCACCCAAGACTGCGCAGGAGTTTTGTGACTGAACATAGTTCGGTTTCTGGAACGTTTGAGAGATCAGAGGCATCAGGTCATGATGTAGATCCACGAAGGGGCATCATCGCCAGCAAGAAGAGAAAGGATACAAGAGGCCACGGTTAGAAGTGATCCGAGGATCTCATCGCTGAGAACCCATGCATCATAGCTCACTCTGTGGAGAGTTGCATGCTTAAATTAGCATTGGATCAGTTAAAGTCGAGCACCAATTCATAATTTGAGGAGATTCCAAATTTACTCTGTATATGGTTTCAAACGATGGAAGAAAATGCGCAGGCGACCACAAATTAAGAGCAGTTGTCCTCTCCTAGAAGATTTTGTGGAATATCCACCAGGAGATCTGGGAAAGATGTTTGTTCATAATGATGACTGAATCCTATTCAAGGTCATCAAGTATGGTACACCATCATCCGCTGGAGCAGAGTGTGTTAACACTGATTGCAATTTCGTGCATCAATGTATCAATGGATACATTGTGATGGGCCCCGACCAGAGTTTTATTTCAATCCTTATGAAGTGAAATAAACAATTGTCACCTGTGGAGGACTCTGCCCTGGTTTGAACGATGTGATTCAACAGATAGTTATCACCCTAGAGATATACGGTGTAAAAAATATTGTTGATATTTCCTATGAATATCGTGAAAAACCTAAGGAATAAATATTCTTCTTGTATTGGGTGGTAATGGAACACACGCATGGGAAAATGCTATAAATATATGAGAAATGAGCATTTACAGGAGAAAATAGTATTTCAAAAAACAGAGTAAGTTCATTTCCATATGTTCAGGCAACAGTTAAGCCTCTTTTGCAAGTTAACAGTCTCCTCCAGATTTATGTCAGCAGTGGAATATTTGTTCCAGATATTGAGAACAAAAACCTCGAAATGTTAAAGTGGTAGTGCACTTAGCAAGTAAAGGATCATCAGTCAAAGAAAAGCAAAGTATGCTCAAAATGCCAGGTTATCTTTTGGATGGTTGGAGTTGCATTTCTGGTTAACAAACATCGAATCATTTCCATATTTGAAAGTGAAAGATTGAAGGATTAATATCAATAGTCAAAAAGTCAATTACAAATCTCCAAGAATTCTATAGAGCATCTTTAGGTAGCTTTAAAACCTTCAAATATACACTTGGCAAATTATTAATGGTGGCACAGCATATCTGGCAGCATACTAGTTTGGGAAAATGATGATGTGGCACTCTCTGGCTGATGGTGATTGGGCAGGTTCAGTGAAAAGGAAAACATGTGGCAGGCAAATGGACCAGTCAATAACTGACAAGTGACATTAATCTGACAAATGGGGAGATGCCACGTGGCCCAGTGATGGGCAGCCACGTGGCACCCAGTCATCAGTTGAAGTGGCATGTTTCAAAAATATATATATATATATATATCTTTTGGGGTCCATGGATTTTGAACCCATGACCACCACCAAGCCCAACACCTTAAGAAATGGTCTTTGCCAATACACCAAATTATTTCTTATGATGTAAAACCCACATTATAAAATATATTGCAAAGTATTGTATGGAAAGGGGCCAACGCTTAGCCCTTTGGGCTACCGCTTGGCCATATGAACCCATATGACCTTGTCAAGGGGGCGCACGCTGGGAAAGAGGGGGCTTATGCCCAAATCTAACTATAAAGTGGGTTTTATAACCAATTTTTGGGTTTTAATGGTAATTAAGCCTATTTTTAGTGGTTTTTGGGAGTTATTGGGTAGTTTTGGAGCCTAATTTTTGGGAGGAAGTTGGGGATGAGAAACCAACTTTCCCAGCTATATAAACAAGGCATGTTTGAGGCCATAGGGGGAATTCAGAGTAGATTTATGCCGAGGAGAAGCCAAGCCAAAGCCATTTTGATGCAGAGAAGCTTTTGAGGAGGAGACGTTGTCGGATCATTTCTGGGAGCTCCGGACATCCGTTTTGCGTGCCATTTTCTTTGCATGGTTCTGGAGATCTGGAAGAACATGAACAGATCAGTCTTGTAGCCATTTGGCATTGCAGCAATGTACTTTTGATATTTTGAGTAGAAATAAAGAAGCCTCCCCCACAGAGAAAAGGCCCGGAGACGTAGGCATAGTTGTGCCGAACTCCATTATCAATTTGCGTGTTATGGTTTGCTATCTTATATTTCATTTTAGATCTGTAAATGTGTATATGGTTGTTACAATTCCTCTTCTTTCCTCATTCTTCACTAAGTTTTCTCAAATGGTTAATTCATGCATGCAAAATTAAAACTCAACCATAAGTCATTAAAAGATCCGGTGGATCAAGTGGTATCAGAGCTAGTTGACATTTAGATTTGAGTTTTGCATGTTAACCAGGGAAAAGCTATAGCGTGGTGAAGGCGATCTTGTTGCAGAGAATCCATTAATTGGATTGAGAAGAAGAGCTTCTCACAGCGAGAATATGGCATCGGAAGAAGGGATTTCTCATTATGAGAAAGAGTTCCGGAAAACATTCATTGCTATGTCGGAGATGGTGAAAGTTTTGTACGAAGATTACTTGGAACGGAAGCGACCAGTTTTGGGTGATTCTTCAAAGGGAAAAAGTGAAGAGGAAGAGGACCATCCTTAGATTCCTCCTTCACCTCCATCAACACCTCCTTCTTCTCCTTCTTCTGCAAGTTCAAGTTCTAAATCTAGTGGAAAGAAAAAATTTCATAAGAATAAACATGAAATGCCATTGTTAAAACTTGATGTAAAATTTGAGTTGCCCATATATGATGGTGAAGTAAATGAAAAAAAATCTGATAACTGGATCAGGAAGATAGAGGTATACTGCAGTGTGCAACAGATCAAGGATGAGGCTACACAAATCAAGTTGGCATCTTTGAGGCTTCCAGGTACAGCTCTTATCTGGTGGCAAAGCAAGCTGCAAAAAGGAACACAAAATATGGGTAATGCATTTCCATCATGGAAGGATTTCATTTCTGCACTTAGGAAACAATTCTATCCTTTGGGTTATAAAGAAAAAGCAATAATTGAATGGCAATTTTTAAAACTAAGAAAAGGACAAACAATGCAAGAATACATCGATGGATTTTGAAAAATGGCATTAATGTTAGACATTCCTTTGCAAACACAAGAAACCCTTATGAAGAATATAAGAGGTTTGCCTGCGCATATTAGAAACACTGTTTTCATGTTTGGACCCACTAACCTTGATGAGGTTTCTGTTCAAGCTATGTATATTGAAGCAGGGAAAGCAGGTGTGTCAGGGGA
>JZKD02S0585816.1:18872-35222 GCA_000966675.3 Picea glauca
ATAGTGGCAACGACATCAAAACCCACAGACTTGGGATTGGATTCAGGTGATGAGTCAAAGATCTCATTGGTTGGTATGACAGGTAAAAATGGTGAAGATATTGATTGTAGAAACACGTTGTTTCATGTAAGGGTAATCATGCGACACACTAAGATAGACACATTAATTGAAAGTGGATCTCAATCTAATCTAATCTCAGAAGAATTGGTTAAACAATTGGGATTAAAAACACAAACTCATCATAAGCCTTACACACTTAAATGGGTAAGCAATCATCATCAGATGCACATAACAAAACAATGCACAATCAAATTTGCAATTTCATCTAAGTATGTGGACGAAGTAACTTGTGATGTTGTGTTGTTAAGAGAATGTGGAATGATTTTAGGTAGTCCATACTTATTTGATCGTAAGGAAATTTTCTACAGGACAAAGAATCAATATCAATTCACTAAAGGAGGTCATGATTATGTGGTTCATGCTCATCATGTTAAAGCAAATAAAACACTTCAAACAATGGAACAATTAACGAATGCAGTCCAAGCATGCAACAAACCAATAATTGTTTCAAATGAAGTAATTGATCTTAAACAAGAACAAGATATGGTTGTTGAATGGAAAATCAATCATAAGTTGCTTCAGGATAAGCTCATGTCGTGCAGATACTTCAAGTATATCAGCTCATTTGCAGTCATCTTTTTAATGCTGTCATTAGCAATTTTTTCTACATGGATGATAGTGGCTTCAGTAAGATGTAACATGGTTCAAATGGCTAACAATATACTGTCGGTTGTCATGATTGTGTTACAGCTGATCTTGATGAGACAGGTGCACAAGACAGAGTTCAGAGATAGAGAGCAAGCCGGGTGGCCTATCCTGAGATTTTTAACGGGTCAGTAACCTTTTGGGGACCAAAAGGTCTTATTGTCGGGAGGTGTGATCTGAAATCGGATCCAGAAGCCTGGCAGGGCTTGAAAAATGCTCAAAAATGAAATTGCTCAGAATCTGATGAAACCAACGCCATTGCGTCCGTCTCATCTTCCTGATTCTGGCGGTATATTTACTTTGTCAAACGGGCTCCGTATGCGAAAGTTATCGCGTTCTGATCGAAAGCCCAAACAGGTAAAAAGTCAAAGGTCAACTGGTCAAAAAGTCAATGCTGATGACATCAGCATGATGACTGTGCAGGAGATGATGTGACACTCTCTGGCTGATGGTGATTGGGTAGGTTCACTGATAAGGCAAACATGTGGTAGGCAACTGGACCAGTCAATAATTGACAAGTGGCATTAATCCGACAAATGGGGAGATGCCACGTGGCACCCAGTCATCAGTTGAAGTGGCATGTTTCAAAAAAAAAAAAAATTGTTTTTGGGTCCATGGGTTTTGAACCCGTGACCACCACGAAGCCCAACACCTTAAGAAATAGTCTTTGCCAATACACCAAATTATTTCTTATGATGTAAAACCCACATTATAAAAATATATTGCAAAGTATTGTATGGAGAGGGGCCAGCGCTTAGCCCTTTGGGATAACGCTTGGCCATATGAACCCATATGACCCTATCAAGGGGGCACGCGTTGGGAAAGAGGGGGATTATGCCCAGATCTTACTATAAATTGGGTTTTATAACCAATTTTTGGGTTTTAATGGTAATTAAGCCTATTTTTAATGGTTTTTGGGAGTTATTGGGTAGTTTTGGAGCCTAATTTTTGGGAGGAAGTTGGGGATGAGCAGCCAACTTTCTCAGCTATATAACCAAGGCATGTTTGAGGCCATAGGGGGTATTCAGAAAAGATTTATGCTTAAGAGAAGCCAAGCCAAAGCCATTTTGATGTAGAGAAGCTTTTGAGGAGGAGACACTGTCGGATCATTTCTGGGAGCTCCAGACGTCCGTTTTACGTGTCGTTTTCTTTGCATGGTTCTGGAGATCTGGAAGAAAATGAACAGATCAGTCTTGTAGCCATTTGGAATTGTAGCAATGTAATTTTGAGATTTTGAGTAGAAATAAAGAAGCCTCCCCCACATAGAAAAGGCCCGGAGACGTAGGCAAAGTTGTGCCGAACTCCATTATCAATCTGCGTGTTATGGTTTGCTATATTATATTTCATTTTAGATATGTAAATGTGTATATGGATTTTATAATTCCTCTTCTTTCCTCATTCTTCACTAAGTTTTCTCAAATGGTTAATTCACGCATGCAAAATTAAAACTCAACCATAAGTCATTAAAAGATCTGGTGGATCAAGTTCGAATATGTTCTCCCACACAGACGAGAGTTCGAATATGTTCTCCCACACTTGTGCTCCATCCAACTCCTCTCTTTATAACCGTGGAGACTTCACCGTTACCTCCCAGCCAATACTAGGGGTACTCTTCCTCCCCCTTAGCCCCCCTGAGTCACCAAGGGGAAACACACACACACACACACACACAACTAGAATCCTCTAGCTCCCAGCTCGCCTCACAAGGTAGAGCCACCACTCACTCTCTCAATCTAGGTATCTCAACTCTCACAAGAAAAAATAGTCAGAATTTCTGCAGCATAACTTTACTCATAACGAGTGTGTCCCTTTCCTCCTCTTAGCCATTTGTTTTATAGAATTTCCTTAGTGACACCTTGTCATTTGCACATTTAATTCATTTTTTTTAATTAATTAGGAATTATTCCCCCCATACACTTGTCACTCGTTCCCTTAGTTGCACAATTAAATCCACAATTTAATTTAATTAAAATTCAATTTCCCTCACCCATCCTAAAAGAGCTCCTAAAATCATTCCTAGTTGTCCCTGTATTACCTTTATTTCCAATTAATGACTGACGCCTTTCTAAAACAAAGTTGATTTAAAATAGGAAACATCTCCTAGTTAGACTATTGTTAACTAGACTCTAGATTTATTTCTATGCATACCCTTTCCTTTAGCTTTATTCCAATTTTACCTTAAATTCCAATTTGGTAATTACTTACACAATGTGTATTAAATTACTCTTTAGATTTATTTTATTTTCATTGATTTATTTCATCCCCTCATTATTTAATTTATAAAATTAGTTTTTTGTCCTTTCATTAACTTAGACTTAGGCTTAGTTAAATTTTTATTTGCAAAATCTTATACCATTAGGGATTATGATTAATAAATTCAGTCTTTAATTAATTAATTCAGTAGTGCTTAAGATTTTACAAGGTTTAACATTTTCTCAAGGTTTTCTAGGGCACCTAGATTCATTGACTCACTTTTTTAAATACCGCGATGTGCACTTCAAGGTACACTCTGTGCTCCAAGGGTGACACTCATCTTTGATTCAAATTTTAATTACACGATGTGCCCTTCAAGACGCACTTCTTTCTCCAAGGGTGCAACTTGCCTTTGACTAGTTTTGGTAGTTGTCCAACCCTTGGATTCAATACTCCATTCAGGAGACCTTGTGAGAGACTAAGGGTTTCTAAGGAATAAGGACCCTGCCTTATTGCGTGCCTCTTAGGAATCTTCGTGAGTGACTGTCTCAGTATTCCCTCACGGTATTGTGGATCTCTCGAACTAGGTAATCCTTAACCTACAATTTGGGCCATGACAAGAGTGCTAGTAGGCTGTGATAGGGATATTGGCACACCTTTCCCTCAATATTTGGTTGTTGTGCATGGCTCCTTTACTCATTTGATTCATATTAGGAAAAAAACACCAACCTGCATCCATGAACGAAACACTGTAAATGATCCATAAAAGACATCATAATATAACCGATCATATGTCACATATGCATAAATGAAATACTCAAACCAATACTATCCACTCCCTGAATCAATATGAAGTCCAAGGAGCTCCATTGATGCCATCGAAATCCTCAATCTGTCAAGTGTCTTGCACACTCAAGGGAAAATCGTCAATAACATCTGTAAATACATAGATATCTAATAACATAACATCATAATCCATCAACATCATAATAATAATCCATAATCGAAACAGACAACTATATACTAAAAACGGATCACTTGCACACAAGTGTCCTCAAAGAATAAGTCAATAACATGTGCTCGCAAGAGTGGGATGTTACATTTTCAAATCCTTATGGAAAAAAAAATGATCCCAACTTAAAATTTTTATGTTGGTTTTATTTGACGATATACTTATCTATAGCAAATCATGGGTTGACCACATTAAACATATGGATAAATTCCTACAAATTCTAGAGAACAATCAAATTATATGTAAAAATATCCAAATGTGATTTTGGGAAACAAGAATTAGAGTATTTGGGACATATTGTTTCAATGGAATGGGTTAAGGTGGAGCCTCAAAAGATTCAATATATTACAAATTGGCCTATTCCTTGTTGAAATATTGTAACTGCAAAGAATATTCTACTTATTATTAAGTTATTATCTTATAGATAAATCCCCTTTTGTCGATTGATCATGTTGGGTTTGTAAAAGAGAAAATCACATTTTGTGGATTGGTCAAACCCTAATTATTATGTTGTTAATTAAGAAGTTGGCCCTGAGGCCTAATTAAATTGGTTTTAACCTCTAATTGAAGAAGTCATCCCTGCTTCATGAGGAGACACCACCCTACTACCTTCCAGTCAGTATAAATAAGAGTGGAAGGCACCTTATTAGCTCACTCACTCAAGTCACTCATCTAGTGTGCAAGTTTGAAAGAAGTTGCACTTGCCAATTTCCGGAAGAAGGAAGAGAGAGGCGCATTCTTCAGTGTTTGGTTTATTATCTTGGGATTGGTAGAGAGATGCTATAGCTAAAGAAAATTATGAGAAGGACATAGTTAGGTCCAAAAGAATCATTGTAGACTCTATCAAAGATCACTTGATCCCTCAAGTGGTATCTAATAATACGCCAAAAGAAATTTTTGATGCCCTAACTAGATTTTATGAAGGAATAAACATTAACCAAAAGATGAACTTGAGAACTCAACTCAAAAATACAAAGATGCAGAAAGGAAAAATAGTTCATGACTATTTCTCTAGGATATCTCAATTCAAGGAAAAAATAGAAGTAATTGGAGATACGCTATATGAATATGAACTCATAATGATGTCTCTTAATGGTCCCACAAGACCTTGGGATGAATTCATCCAAACCATTTGTTCCAGAAAGGATAAACTAGAATATTACAGTCTTTGGGAAGAATGTGTTCAAGAAGAAGAAGCAAGAGTAGCTAACCAAGAAAGAGTACTATTAAGGGATGAAGATCAAGATCTATCTGCTCATACTAAAGGAGGAAAGATGAGGTCTCACTTCAAGAAGGAGACCCAACAACATAAGGAGTCTCACTCCCAAAATAAATTCATTCATAAAGAATCTCACCCTCTAAGGAGATTCTAGAAGTTTCAGAAAGGTCAAAGAAGAGAAAAGGATTTCTCATCTTCTCAATGTTACCATTGTGAAAACATGGGACATATTGCTCAGAATTTTCCAATCAGAAGAGAAGAAAACAAGAAGAGAAACAACAAAATACACCATGCCCATGTAGTGGAAGATGATGAGCCACCCACGGAGATGATTAAAGAAAATATTGAAGACTATTTATTAATCTCTTCCCTCTCAGGATCAGTGTCACCTGGAGAGGATACTTGTCTCATAGATAGTGGTGCTTCTAAGCACATGATAGGTCAGAGAGACATTCTCTCTAGCCTTACCGAAAATAAATTTCCCAAGAAAGTTACACTTGGAGATGATTACCAGTACCCTATCAAAGGAGTGGGAGAGTCTAATTACAAACTTGATTCAGGGACCCCAATGAATATGAAGGATGTATTATATGTACCAGGTTTGACTAAGAATTTTCTTTCTATCTCATATTTAGATAAGAAAGGATTTAGGGTTTCATTCATTCTGATGGTGAAGTCATCATGTGGCCTAAAGGAAAAACCAGAGAAGATGCAATTATTATTGGAACAATAGAAGTTGCCATGTATAAATTAAAAGGTCACTTAGATGCAACCTTGACTCACTTCCCCAACATTCCATGTGAAACTTGGCATAGAATACTAGCTCACATCAACTACAAGGCCTTACCATATGTGATCAAAGCAGTTACAGGTCTACCAGATTTCAAGGCTGACCATGAAGGCATGTGCAAGGGATGTGCAGAAGGAAGGAACATAAATAATCCTTTCCCAAAGAGAGAAAATAAAGAAGAAGGAGTCTTGGATCTCATCCACTCATATGTATGTGTCCCAATTCCATCCACCTCTCTTAGTGGGTATATACACTATGTGTCATTTATTGATGACTATTCTCTCAAGACTTGCATTTACTTCTTGAAATCAAAATACGAAGTGTTTGGGAAATTCAAGGAATTCAAAGACTTGATAGAGAACCTATCTGAAAGAAAACCAAAGATACTCAGGTACGATAATGGAAAGATATGTCGATATTAAGAGGGATCTCACCACTCCCTACAGTCCTCAACAAAATGGTGTCGCAAAAAGAAAGAACATAACTATAATGGAAGCAGTGAAGACTATGATCCATGATCAATATCTTCCAATGCACTTATAGGAAGAAGCAACAAGAACAATAGTGTATGTACAAAACAAATTATCCCATAGTGCACTTGGGTTCAAAACCCCCGAAGAAATCTTCTCCGGAAAGAATCCATAAGTAATCCATCTCAAGGTATTTGGCTGTCAAGTATTTGTACGCATTCTGAAAGAGAAGAGAACCAAGATTGACCCTTCAGGAAAGAAGGGAAGGTTTGTTGGATACTATGAGGTATCAAAGGCATTCATAATTTACATACTAGGTTACCATCATATTGAGATCAACAAAGATGTAGTCTTTGATTAAGATGTATCACTCAAGAAATCAAGGAGATTCCATCTTGAAGAAGTATATGAAGAAGAACGTGTAGCTCCCAGAGTTACAAAACCAGTAAAGGAAATCATAGTTTCCCTCGATCATGCGATTAAAGAAGATCATGATATGATAGAATCTCAAGAACCTCCCTAGATGAAAATCTCTCACAAGATAAATCCATCTTGGGTGAGAGAACTTATTCAATATGGAAAGAAGTACGGTGCCCCAGAAGGAACCATGAGACAAGTCAAGAAACCTAAGCCATTCTCTAGTTATATGGATTTGATGTGTGATCTCGTAGAGAAGGAGCCTACTTACTTTGAATAATCCATTCAGAAGAAAGAATGTGCATATTCCATGGCATAAGAATACCAATCCATTCTAAAGAATGATGTATGAGAAATAGTTCCCAGACCAAAGAGAAAAGATGTGATATCTTCCAAATGGTTATACAAGATAAAACATGTTATTGATGGAAGTATTGAAAAAGATAAATCAAGGTTTGTATCTCATGGATTTTCTTAAAAGGAAGGCATTGACTATGAAGAGAAATTTTCTCATGTAGCTAGATACACTTCTATCAGAACCATCATAGCCCTTTCAGTTAATACGAAGTGGGCGTTACACTAGATGGATGTGGAAACAACCTTCTTAAATGGTGTCATTGAAGAAGAAGTGTATATAGAACAAACTTAAGGGTTTGAAGTTGAATACATAAGGACTCATGTCTGTAGGTTGAAGAAGGATTTGTGTGGATTGAAGCAAGCTCCTAGAGCTTGGCATGGAAGAATTGATAGTTTTCTGATGAGCTTGCGCCTTACCAAGAGTAAAATTGATTCTAATATTTACTTCAAGGTTATGAATAATGAGCTTGTTATATTGTTGTTGTATGTAGATGACTTATTCTTAACTAGAGAAGAAAATCTCATCATTGATTGTAAAAAGAAACTCATTGTAGAGTTTGAGATGAAAGCCTAGCCCTAATGCATTATTTCTTAGATCTTGAGGTTTGGCAGAGACCAGAGAAGATGTTCCTTAACCAAGGGAAGTATGTAGTTGAAATAATGAAGAGGTTTGATATGTTGGAGTGTAAATCCATGAACACACCCATGGAAACAAATTTAAAGCTCCTCATTGATACTTCGTCAGAATTGGTTGATTCTGCATTGTACAGATAGATCATTGGATCATTCATGTATTTGACGAATACGAGGCCATATATATGTTTTGTTGTGAACACCTTGAGTCAGTATTTGGTAGAACCCAAATGTGTTCACCTTGTTGCTCCAAAACATGTGATGAGATACCTTAAGGGTGCGTTTGAATTTTGTCTATGTTATAATGGAGATCATGACTTTAGAATGATGGGTTATACCGATTTAGATTGGGATGGAAGTGTTTCTGAAAGAAAGAGAACTTCAGGATGTTGTTTTAGTCTGGGATCAACCATGAATTCATGGAAGAGTAGGAAGCAATCCAATATTTCTCTCAGCACAACAGAAGGGAAAGACATTGTTGCATGTTCCACCAGTTGTAAAGCCATAGGGCTTCAGAATTTGTTTACAGGTCTATTTGATCCGGAGATGGAATCAATCGTGATTCTATGTGACAACTAGAGTTGCATAAAGATGACAACGAACCTTGTGTATGATAAGTCTAAGCACATAGAAATCCGGTATCACCACATTCATGATATGGTGCAGAGGGGATCCATGAAGCTCTAATATGTTGGCACAAATGATTAGGTTGCAGATGTGTTGACCAAGCCTATGTCTCATGTAAAGTTTGAGCACTTTCGATACAATCTTGGTATAGTCCAAAAGGACCTCCCTCGAAAGGGGGAGTGATGTTGATGATACTATGGTATCCTCACCAACAATGGGTAGCTCAGTTAGGATTTATATCCTATTGGACTGATCATCCCTGGACATATCTCGAAGGTCCGATAACGATGGTTTGTGAGAGTACTTGTGCATGTATATGCTAGATGTGATCAATAGTGGTAGCTCCGTTAGGATTTTTATAATCCTAGGGAATCTTATGATTCTTGGGTAGATCTCGAAGGTACGGTAAGGACGGTTTGTTAGAGTACCACGTGGTAGCTCCGTTAGGATTTTATATCCTAGGGAATCTTATGATTCCTGGAAATATCCCTAGGGACTGTGAGAGTACCACAATTTTTTTTTGATACACTTGCTTCATTCTGTTGCCCCATGATGATAATGATGATGATGATGTTGCTCCAACCTCGTGCTATGATGACTTTGTTGCTCTATCCTCATGTTGTGATGATGTTTTTTATCCAACCTCATGTTTTGATGATGTTTCTCCAGCCTCGTGCTATTAATGATGATGTTGTTGATGCTTATGTTATTGCTTTTATGCTAACTGATGTTGATGTTCTAGATTCCAGCTTCATGCTGTGAATGATGATGATGATTCCATTTGAGCTTTATACTATAAATGATGATATGAAAGATGATGTTTTTTTTTTTTGATGACTTAGGTATATCTCAGTCATTGTTCCAAATGTTATTGGTGTTTCTTCCCTCTCTCTCTCGTGATGATTTTGTAGAATACCTTTCTTGTTAAGGGGGGGTGTTGAAATATTGTAAATGCAAAGAATATTCTACTTATTATTGAGCTATTATATTATAGATCAATCCCATTTTATGGATTGATCATGTCAATGTTTGTAAAATACCAAATTCACTTTTTTGGATTGGTCAAACCCTAATTATTATGCTACTAATTAAGAAGTCGACCCATAGGCCTAATTAAAGTGATTTTAACCACTAAGTGAAGAAGTCGACCTTTCTTAATGAAGAGACACAACCCTAGTTGCAAGCTAGTATAAATAAGAGTGTAAGGCGCCTCATTCAAGATGTAGTTTCCAGTTACTGGAAGAAGGAAGAGAGAGCCACATTGCTCAATGTTGGATATTCTCTAGTGTTCGGTTTATTATCTTGGCATTGTATTGACAATCTATATTAAGGGAGTTTTTGCTCGGTTTTCTTTCCCTTGAGGGTTTCCTAGGATAAATTTTGTGTATCTTGTGATTGTGTTTCTCTCAGTGATCCTTGGAGTAAATAATTATTCCATGGGTGAGTGAAAAGGATAAAAAACACCAAAGTGAATTATTGTCCATGGGACAAGTGGAACCATACTCCCAAATGTGTGAGATGTGAGGCAAAAAAGTAAGCCAAGAAGATTCCCTAGGGTTAGCAAAGCTATTAAAGTGAGGTATGTTATGAGGTAGGACGTTGTTGAGTAATTGTGAATAAATGAGTTTGATGGTTCTGTGAAGAAAAAAAAAATAACTCAAAGAAATCTCGCAAAGATTTTCAGTCCATGGAATAATTATTTAGGCTTGTGGGGTGATAAGGATAAGTATATTTGGTTGTCAGTGTTTATGGTTGGGAGGAACTAGTTCTCTACTCAGTTTGTTTCTAGTTATTAAAATAGACTCAGATATTTTTTCTCTATATATATAATGTTTTTTTACAATAAATAATGTTTACAAAATATATAGTATTGGTTAATAGTAAATATATATGTCTTTTATTTATTATTTAAATATTGGCAATAAGAAAAAAATGTATGCATGTAGGATGTTATTTTCAATTGTCTAGTTGTTTATAAGAGCATATCTATTTTATTTTCAATAAGATTAATTTTTTAATAAAAAACAAATAACAAATGTGTTGGGTTGAGAACAAAAAGAACCATGTTTGCACAATAAATAATGTATATTATTTTTAGTAAAAAGAAACAAATATTTAGTTTCAAACTAAATTGGAACCAACATGATGTTTGCAAAACTGGTAATCATACATCATTTCAATAAAAAAAAATATGATGCATAGATAAATAATAAAAATGATTAAAATAAAACTCGGTTTAACACAATACAATGAAGTATTATAACTCCATTATTACTTCAAAAATTAACATGATAATTTTTAAAGAGAAATCTTGTGATGTCATTCACCATGATGTATTGGCTTAAGATAATACGAGGAAATACTCGTAAACCCTTTTCATGAAAACAAAACCATTTAACCATTGGGGAAAACGAAAAGTGTAATTGATACCATAAGTAAATTAAAAGAGTTATATATATATATGATATGGTCACTCCAGTAAATCACACTTCAGACACTGGAGTTAATCCAGTTCATAGTATTAACAAAACTATATTAAAAAATTATATCCTAACTATTTTATCAGAGATATAAATGATAATTTAGTAAATTGTGTTTGTAAGGAACAATATAGAGTTACCTAACGTCTTTAAAGAGACTCTATACTCAATGATATTACCGAATTGATTCTCTCAGCATGATTTCCTCAATACGCTTCTTAACCTATGAAAAACACAAGTGGGTGGGTAGTCTCGAGCTTGGAGAAAAAGCCAAGGTAGCGGGTCTTTTGATGCCAAAACAACAAACCATGCTCCAAAAGGTGTTATCCTACCCTGTATGAAAACCGTGAACACAAGTTTTAGAAAAAAATTGAAATAGAAAACGCAATGATACACTAGGAAAACTAGAGTTTACAAAATATAAAACGTTACCCTATTCACCTTTGCAAGCAAGCCATTTATCCACAAATACGGTTGGATTTATTGGCAAGTCACCCATCCAAAACTCATAGAATCCCTCTAATAAAAACACAGCATTAAATCAGACTGTTAGATAATGGAATTAAGCAGCAATATGAAACATATATATTTGAACCTAATTAGCCATCGAATTTTTGGAATATATTATTACCTTTAATCTGTGGATTCATTCCAGTTTGAGGATGAAACACTCTGAACTGTAAGAGAATAATGAATAAATCCTAATATATGCTCAAAAGAATTTTTAATCGATGCATTGAACAAGACACGGATAGAGGTCTCATATTCCCATGCAATAATTAAAGTCTTGATGCAACTGGGATTTTAGTGGCGCGAAGTCTAGCCGAGATCTCATCTCATTATTTTCCTTAACCTTGCATCGATGTCAATCAAGTTTTAACGAACATCGATGTCAACTAAGTTTAAACTTTAGTTAAGCTAGAAGTTAACGTTGTGTTTTTTTTGTTTGTTAATTTGTGTCTAAGTCACATTAACTTTTAATATGGTTGGATTTTTTGTCTCCACAGGTTTTGAGCTGGTGACTTTTCAACACGAAGTGGCTTAAAAACACACTTAGTCACCCACTATCCTACACCTCGAGGACGAAATTAACTTTGTAGCCATTGCTTATAAATTAAACCACCCTTAATTACCTCCTAGAGACTCTAAGCCTGAGAGCCATGGGTGAGACCAAATTATATAACCAATGAAGTTTTATTTTACAATGTTTAGATATGTTATATGTTTATATGTGAATTCCATCCACTAATACTCCATGTTATATATATATATATAATTTTTTTAAATATATATCAATGAGGGTATGTCACTAATATCTCATTTTATATATATATATATATAACTATTTTAGCAAAAAGAATAGAAAATTATAATAACCATTAATGAAGATCCAAGAGTATGTGTAAGTCGGTTTAAATATTTTATTTCAAGAATGGATGTTGGACCATTCAGCCAAGCACAAATCAATAAAGATTCAATTAATCATAAAAGAAATATGTATATATATTATGAGATTTCTCTATAGTTCGGCCCGGCCTTTGAATAATACTACATAAACACATAAATGGTGAATCGATCTAGAGTTTTTATACGAAGATATGGTTAATATGATCTAAACTTAATATAGTAAGTTATAACTTCAATAAAAAGGATAATAGCACTTCTATATTTGTGAAGAGAAGAAGTCTCTAGTGTACCTCTAAATACTAAATAATTTTTTTTTGATACGGTAATAAATCTCGATGATTATCTTGATAATTATGATCAATGTTCATATTATTTCAATAAGAAAAAAAAAATTGAATCCTTTAGCATGAGACCTATTTTAAGGCATTGATCATTTCTTATATGCCCATAACTAGAGAAACTTGTTATAAAACTTAAAGCTAGACAACGATATGTATTTTAAAAGCTTTGTAACTTTAAGTAACTCATCAATCATTCTTATAATCAGCTAACTCATTGTGTGGTTTCTTACCTAACACATAATTTCTTATAATGTTTTGTATTATTTGAGTTAGGGTGCCATACGATTTTCAAACTTTTCGTAACCATAATCTTTATAGCCATAGTCTTTATAGCAATAGTTTTTTTTTTTTTTTTAATAGAATTCCAAGAGTGCTCTTATATTACACTCCTAACATTAAGATTTATGTGAAGGTTGCGATATGAAGTCTTGGCGTAATAACAAAGGTTTCTTTCCCCGAAGTTGTGACGTGAGGAAATGGGTTGTAAGGGTACTAAGGTGCATTAACTCTCGTTCGGACATACCAGGCGATTGAAAGAGCTAGAACAACCTTTCAAGGCTACGGTTTCACCCTAAGATGGCACTAAGTATCACCACAATCGAGGAATTTTAGTGTAGGTACAAAGCGAAGGGCTCGAATCCTGATAGCTTTGTGTCATTTCTCAAACTCCAATGTTGTGTCTTGTCTCTGGTAAATTTCTACTTCGTTGTTTCCACGGGAGAGCCCCAACTCATAGTAGTGTTGTGATATATCCACTATAGTATTTTTACTTGCTCAAATTTAAACGACATAAAAAAAAAAATTGTAACACTCCAAATGATTTCGCGAATAATCAAAACTAACTACTAAACAAAACTATTGTTTGTATTAAATCGTATACCTATTTTATCACTAGTTCTATATTCACCCTCACCTTGTCACTAGTTAAGCCTAAAGACTTATACTTATTGGAAATGGTATAATTAATCATCTTTTAATCTAATATTTTAATTTTATGGTTAACAATTGAAGATGCAAATATATTAATAGTCGTCCTTTCAAATCAATGAATGTGATTTATTGTTCATAACTTCCTTGCATTATGAATGCATTCGTTAACCTTTTTACTTTTTCACATTTACCTAATCATATTAAGAAATTATTGTAAGACCATATGATTACCACTTTTAAATGATTTACATAGATTAATATCTGTACAAGTCAAGTTTAAATGATTAACTTGCTCCATGAATTTTCATGGTATTTTTACTGTGCTAATTAATTTTTTTTTTAACTACACACAGTAGTTTTACCAGCTGTAAGTCTTTCGACTTTTACCAACTGCGAATTAGCGACTAATATATTTGGATACATATATAGAGGATATGAATTATTATTATATTACTTATATTAATTTAACATTTAAATCATTCTTTTTAGTTAATTCCAGCATACAAGTTTAAAAGACAAGCCACTTCTAAGATCGTATATCATTGTTACGGTCTTCAAATCAAAACTTATTAACAACCTTATATTAACACGTCTACACACGATTTTTGTATGACTACGACTTCGCTATTAACTCATACAACACAAGTCCGAGGCCCTTAACGTTAACGTCGAGTCGGGGCAAAATTCTAGTCATGTTGTAGAGTATTATACGAGATTATAAACTAATGCAAGAAATTTCTTTGTCAACTTCTAATCCTTTTTCCTATGAAGTCACGTAGAAATAATTTAATCTCCCACCTTTTTTCTATGAAGTCACGTAGACATAATTTAATCTCCCACGTATAAGCATTAAATAAACTGGGAAGATGGTGATAAGAGTTGGCCTCTTGAAGTAGTGGTTCTGCTAGCTCTACTGTTTCGCATGATTAACAAATAAATGTTCTCATACTGTTGAAACCTTTACGCCATCCAGGATTTACCACTTAGCCCACTTCACATGGGCTTGAGTATTCCACTCTCGTACCCGGCGGGATATTGTTAGAATAAGCTTATTTTAGTAAATTGTTAGTAGATTGGGTTGGGTTTGTTGAGCTGTTGAGATATTCTCTGAACCTCTCTCACAAAGATTGGAATTAGTTAGATCTCAATCCAACTATATGTATCTCTGTTTATTTTGTGTAATACAATCAATTATTGTGTGAATCATTGCAATGTACGCTCTTCCAATTTCTCAGATGGTATCAGAGCCTATCTGAGCTTAATCCCTCACGGGAATGCCCAGGAAGATGAAATAGTTTGGGAGACTGTTTCCTGTACATACGTAGATCACGTGTATTTAATTTTTTTTATTTATGTGTGAAAATTGATTGTCGCTGCAAGATTGACTCCCGGATCGCTGGTTGGGCAAAGGTACTGCTGTGTGCAGAGCTGTGAGTTTGATAATTTCTTTTTGGCTAGCGCTGGTTTGTTGCAGGTGAGGAATTACACTGATCGTTGATTGTCAAAAAGACTGTCAAACCACTTGGAAGCTGTCAATGTCAATGCGTAGAGGAGATCGCAGAGCAGGTCATTCTTTCCATTGTCGTTGAATGTCGTCGATGCTGTGCCACTGTGTGCCATCGCATACCATTTGAGGTTGTAGCTGATTGCCGTCGCATATAGCTAGGGTTAACCATTACTGAGTTGTTGCGTGGAGATGTTCATGGAGCTGTGTGTGGAGATCAGTTGCTGCGCGGAGGAGGTCGTTGGCTCCAGAGATTCGCGACTGGTTTAAATTAAATTTATGAGTCTTGCTTACCTGCAAGAGGATTCGACGCTTTGTATTCTCCATCTCGACATAAAACCGCAGAACATTCTGCTGGATGAGAATTTCAGGGAGAAAGTCTCTGATTTCGGCATGGCGAGGTCTCTGGATAGAGATATAGAAATCCGCGTGGTGACTCAAGCGAGAGGGACGCTGGGGTACATGGCGCCCGAGTGGTTTTATGAAATTGGAATCACTTCCAAGACCGACGTGTGCAGCTACGGGATGGTGCTTCTGGAGATTATCAGTGGGCGCAAGAACGTGGATAATTCTCAGGATTCGGAGAACTAGTTTTTCCCTTCTATTGCATTCAGCAAGAGCAGAGGACGTGAGCCACATTACAATTTATAGCCTGTTGGTCGGCAGTGCAAAGTCGTTGTTGTACGAAGTCCATGACAAATTTTTCCCCTTTCTTGGTTGTGTTATCGCACGGTTTGTAGGAAAGGTCCAAAGGGCTTGAGTCAAGGCTTGAAACCAGCGTAACAGGAGCTTCCCCACCCACTGTCACCTCGATGGGGGGCTCTTTTTATTTAGGAGGGCAAGTCCAAGGGAGACGTCCCTAAGGCAATCTGGGTTAAAGAAGGGCTAAAGGAAAATGGACCAAATCAATTAAGTTCCCTTTCACAGATTGCTGCCCAAAAGAGATAATCAAGTAGAAGTATCCACTGAAGATGCACCTATTTGCGAGACAAAACAAAGAAAGACTAGGATGTGCTTGCAGTGGGTTAGTACTTCATGAAATCAATGACTATCTTTATCAATGCATATATGAGCAATTAATCAATGCTACTATTGACGAAGTCAATGATGGCTTAAACAAATACAAGTGGCTTAGTTCACTTCTTCAATAAAGCAATAGAGAATAAAGCATCCAACGTTCACAAATAAATCCTTGTATTAAATGT
>JZKD02S0585816.1:38069-53143 GCA_000966675.3 Picea glauca
GTGCAAGAAAGATGGTCAGAGGCGTTTTGACTTTAAATGTGTCGATGGAAAGCTCGAAGAAGAGGAAGAAGAAAGAGTGGAAGCCGTGTGATTGCAGAGTGAGTTTCAGTGTTGAGGAAGACCAAATCAGACAGACAAATGAAAGTTCTAGTGTTGTAATATTTTGTGTTGTATTGTAATTTGTAAAGTAAGCATTAAGGGAGGGTGTTAGAATAAGCTTACTTTAGTAAATTGTTAGTATATTGGTTTGGGTTTGTTGAGCTGTTGAGATATTCTCTCAACCTCTCTCACAAAGATTGGAATTAGTTAGATCTCAATCCAACTATATGTATCTCTGTTTATTGTGTGTAATACAATCAATTATTGTGTGAATCATTGCAATGTACGCTCTTCCAATTTCTCAGAGATATTACTCTGAATGCAAGGCTCGAGGCCTGTCTGCTTCTTACAGTGGTACTGTCCATTAATGAGTTTACTGCCTTCGAGGGTGAACTCTTATGAACTACACTCAACTCAATTTCCTTGGAGAAGTCTAACCTTTTCCCTTACTCAATGAGTCTCTCGAAAACTGGAGGGGGTTTAGTGATCAAGGCAAAATGAGCTTACAGAGAGACTGTAACAACTATTTGGGGAGTTTTGGTCGGCTTCCAACGCTCATAAGCATACAATAGGTAAGGGAAATTTGGTATTTACAATCTCTTAAAGGTTTAATCCAAAGTTTAGATACCACACGAAAATCATACTATCCGAAGTTCAGTTTTACAATTGATGTTAAAATGATTAGGAATACTGAGCTTTATTTGTTGGATCTCGAATATTCCATAGACTGTACATCATTTTTTCTTCAGTGATTTTTTATCTTAATTATTGAATCCTATGTCTTGGTCTAATATTTAGGGTTTTGTGAAGTTTAACAATGGATTTCCAACTGGATTGTACTCAAATTAGTTGAGCACACGTCTAGGTGACTGGGAGTCCTTTATAATTTCCTAGTGTATTTCTCTTTTAAAACGTTGGGATTTTTTGTTAGAGGTATCCTTTCCGACTTCTGTTGAACGCTATCCTTCCCACAATACAAAGGTTTTATGGCGAACTACTACAAGTTCTAAAAAAGCGAGGGTGGGGTTTTTTGTAAATTTTGTTTATCTTTCATGCACATTAATATATATTTAGATTATTCATTTCCTTTCCTTCCCTCTTCTGTTTCAATCAGTGTGTCGAGGAAGCTACCTTGTGAATTGCACTTTATTTCACACTTGGTATTCATGGAGCAGTCTTGATATTTGGTGACAACGAAATATTTTAATGATGGATTTGGATCCTATTATTCTGGGTTGGTTGCAACCAAATAGACCAAGTTAGAATATGAATAGGGATTTCATTTAATAATCAGTTTCTTGTAAATGTATATAAATACATTTAATCATGTAGAGGCAAAGAGAGAGACATTGTGAGAGTGAGGTTGTAATCTCCATGATCTAAATAATAAGACAACCGATGCCTATGCCCGGTGGACATAGCCAGTGTTTGGGTGAACCACGTGAAATCCATGTGTTTCTTATGTGTGTGATTGATAATTATCATATGTGTGTGTTTCTTGTTTTCCGCATTTGCAATTCTAACAAGTGGTATCAGAGTTGGTTAGAGGAGATGGCATCAAATTTCAGAGGAGAGCATCATCTGTGTGAGGTGCATCGATCTCCACATCGTTGGTCCCTCCTCTCGAAGGGTGCGAGGTCTTATTACCCAGACTTACCCTCATGCAAAAATATTGAAATCGTCGCGGTTTAGGGTTGAGGAACAATTCTTAGACCTTTCAAGAACGCTGCACTCCAAGTTTATCGATAGGTGTGGAGACCCTTTAAGATCTGGATGGCTATTCATTTGAGAAGTTGAATATATATATATATATATATATATTTTATTTTTTTTCTTTTGGCTCAAACCTTTTTTTTTTGTTTAATTTTTTAACCATACTTTAAAGTTCCATTTTTGAATTATAATATATCCCTCATAATATAAAGCTCGCTTTATAAGTAGTGATTTTGACATTAGGAGATTTTGTGCTAATGGGTAAGATGGAGAGTTTGAAGTTTGAAGTTGAAAAGTTCAGTGGTAAAAGAAACTTTGAGCTCTCGACGCTCAAGATGGAGGATTTATTGATGCAACAAGGGTTTCAAAAATCATTGGTAGGCAGGTCAAAGAAACCAACAACCATGACGAATGAGGAATGGGAAGATCTGGATACGAAAGCTCTTAGTACAATTTTTTTATGTCTGGAAAGTCTAGGTGGATGATGTTTTGTTTATTATCGTAGGAGAGGATACAACATGAAGCTTATGGAGCAAGTTGGAAAGTCTATATATGACGAAGTCCTTGATGAGAAAAATCTACTTGAAGAGACAGTACAATTTGTGGATGAAAGAAGGTACAAAAATTGTTGACCATTTAAATACCTTTAATACCCTTATAGTTCAATTTACTAGTATGGATGTTAAATTCAAAGATGAAGATAAGGCTATTACACTATTTTGTTTGTTGCCTGAGTCTTGGGATAATCTAGTCACCTCTATTAGCTTTAGCTTAACAGATGTTTTAGATTATGACGATGTTGTGGGAGCTTTCTTGGTTGAGAAGATGAGGAGAAAATTTAGTAAAGAAACCTCAACTCCAGAGGCGATGTTTATCAGAGGTCGAACTAAAGAGAAGAATGAAAGAAGTTTTTTTTTATCGAAGTCAAGACATAGAAAGGGTAAAGAAAAATGATGGCACTGTGGAAAAACAGGACATGTCAAGAAAGATTGTTGGAAGAGAAAGGAA
The DNA here is from genome assembly GCA_000966675.3 of Picea glauca. NCBI lineage: Eukaryota > Viridiplantae > Streptophyta > Pinopsida > Pinales > Pinaceae > Picea > Picea glauca. The sequence continues at coordinate 40,890 of JZKD02S0585816.1, forward strand.
TCTGAGGAAAACTCTACAAAGGAAGCAAATTTGGTTGTAACAAATTCAGGTATGACTGATCAAGTTTTATCCGGTTCTAGTAATTTACAATATCAAGAAGAATGACAATTAGATTCAGGTGCCTCCCACCACATGTGCTCACATAGAAATTGGTTCATTTCTTACCAATCTGTTGATGAGGGTGTAGTGTTTATGGGAAATGGTATTCCCTGTAAAATTGGTGGGGTTGGCAGTATTAGAATCACGATGTTCAATGGTGTTGTTAGGGAATTCACAGATGTTAGATATGTACCCGAGCTTAAATCAAATTTGATTTCATTGGGAGTGTTGGATTCTTGTGGATACAAGTATACAGGTCAAGGTGGAGCACTCACATTGTCGAAAGGTAGTTTAGTAGTGATGAAGGCAACAAAGGTTGATAACCTTTATAATATGGAAGGCAGTAATGAAGTGACAGATGTATCTTCTTGTTTATGGTAGAAGAATCGAGTTCATAAGAGAAAGAAAGAATTGCAAGTACTGGTAAGCGATAAATCATTTCCAGACTTAAAATCTTTGTTTCTGAATTCCTTCTTGTTTTATATCTCTGCAAGTTATGATGGTGGTATAAAGAGATGTTGTGTGTGGGATCCTACTTCTCACAAGGTCATCATTGACAAAGATATATTATGTATGGAACAACCAAAAGGGTTGATTCAAGGTCTCAACCGTAAATTTGTTTTCATGCTAGATAATCCATTGTATGGCCTATTGGTACCCAGACAAATATACAAGATGTTTGAATCGTTCACAGCGAGTCATAATTTTTCAAAGGGTAGGAATGAATATAAAATTTATAGTACATTCACAGTCTTGATGTTATTTGTTGATGATATGCTCGATGCAAGCCGAAGCAGGGATAAAATCAGTAAGAAAATGACTTAGGTGGACAGGACAATTCAGATGAGGGATCAAGGAGTAGAAAAACAAATTATGGGCATGGAAGTATACAAAGATGGTAATGGTAAGCTATGGTTGGAGTTCATTATGAACATTGTAAAACCAATTTTTATCCCTCTTGCTTTCCATTATAAGTTTTCTTCAAGCATAGGTCGTGTCTATAAAGAAGAAAAGGTTATGTCTCATGTAAGTTCAGTAGGAGTTCTGTTGTATGTGATGAAATGGTTAAGACCAGATGTTTCACATGCTAATGATGTTTTCAGATACGTGACAGATTTAGGTGTTGCAGTGAAATGGGTGCTTCAACATTTGAGAAGCACAAATGTCATCTATAATGGTTACACTGAAATGGTCTGTGATAATTGTAATGTATATTTTATAGGTGTTTTGGATAGGAGGATATCTATCACTAAATATGTTTCACAACACGGTTGTGGAAGACATGTTGGAGGTGGAGTGACCCCTTAGGAAATCCAAACTCATACAAGTCACACAGGGAAGATCATGAAACCAATTTTATTAGAGAAACTGCAGTGGTGCTTGGCTTCTCTTGGATTACAAAAAAGGTGATGAACAAAAGAAAGGAGCAAGGTATCAGGTTAATTGTTGTCAAGGTGGATATTGTTGGGATTTGGTGACAATGAATTCCTCTAATGATGGATTTGGATGCTATTATTCTGCATTGGTTGCAACCAAATAGACCAAGTTAGAATACATATAGGGATTGCATTTATTAATGATTTTCTTGTAAATGTATATAAATACATGTAAGCCCATAGAGGCAAAGAGAAAGACAACAGGAGAACTTGCTAGTCTGTTGTAATCTCCATGATCTGAATAATAAGGCAACTGAAGCCTTTGCTTGGTGGATGTAGCCCAATGTTTGGGTGAACCACTTGAAATACCTATGTTTCTTATGTGTGTGATTGATAATTATCATATGTGAATTGTTTTTTCTGCATTTGCAATTATAACGCAATCGTTTACCACTTCCACTGGGGGTTAGACTAGTTACCACTATGTTGGTAAAACACGTATTATCTCTCGAATGATATGCATAGTAGGAATTTAATTATTAACTGGTATTCAATAATGGTGCGTAAAATCGAGGTATCCTTTATAATAATTTATATGTGGTTTTTTTCTCTTCTATAAATTTGGTTGTGCGTCACACCCACCGAGTTGTCAACAAAATTTGCACGTAATCCCTTCGTCACTTCTTCCCTGTGAGGGTTAATATGTGTGGAATTTTGTATAGAATTATTTTATAACATTCTATTTGAAAATCAACCTCTCGGGATTATGTATTAACTTTGTATAACATTCATAAGTTTATCCTTATGTTTATTGCATAGTAATTACATTATTTCATGTTTATATTAAAATTGTTTGTATAAATTCTTTCTGTATGGTTTATTTGGGTCAATTTCCAATAGATTTCACAACTAATGATGGGCATATTTCTTGCTAGGACCCATTAGAATTTTGTGCAACACCTATCCCCCTTTCCTGGAGTTAAAGGAAAACTGAGACAGTGTTTCCCTAACTCGACAATGCCCACAACAGGTATAAGTAATTATTTACGAATTTTATGTGTTTAAATGGTTTATAAATTGATTATCAGTCTATGTTGTAGAAGAATACTACTATGATTTAAAAATGTCAATCTTCAACAGGTTATATTTCCTACAGATTGAAGGTTTGGAGGTGGAAAGGAAAGGTATTCGAGTTCCTTTTATATACTTTGTTGGGATAAGAGGATATAATATTTCTCTTTACTATTACAGTAACCAGTTTGGCGTGCGTATATTTTCATGATAGTTCCTCTTTTTGAATTCAACACTTTGTAATAGGGGCAATTATCACTACCCTTATACATGCATTGTTGTCTTTCTTTAATTTAAGTCTGGAAACAAAGATTGTATTTCATGGATATCATACTATTTTTAATAAAAAATGCCAAGCATTTGCATGATATGGATTCTATGTTTCCTGGTTAATTAGGAACTTGCGCAAAGAAATATCTATAGGTTTACTTTATAGTTTCTAATCAAATTGAATCACTATATGGAAGTTCCACCTATACATAGATTGGATTATCCAAATCACTTGATCCAATCACCCCCAAACCTGATCATGAATCCATAAGGGAGAAAACAAGCCTCATGTTCCAACAAAACTTTGTGTCCTCAGTTGTTTCCCAACACCTCAATGCTCATGCAACAACTTCATTTTTTTTTTTGTTCTTCACAAACATAATTTTTTTTATCGGTGAGTCCTTTTCTTCCATGTGATAAGCATCATCCTTCCTCCTCACACATGTGTATACATTCATTTTACCGTGTCTTAGTTTCTTCCAAGCTCTTTTCCCTCCTTGAAAATTTTCTCAGCTTTGGAAATACCTGATTTTCAAGGTGTTTCAATCACCACAATTGACCTCTCACACATGTCATTTCATGCCATGGTTAGCCCCAACTTGTTCTCCACAAATGGATTTATGATCCCGTCTTTTAACTTGAATGTTCCTTATGTCCCCTTTATTAAATAAAAATATTTGTCTATTACATATTTCCACGTGATCTACCCAAGAAGACTATCTACAGGAGAAGGTGAACACACAAGACATAGTCTGAATTTTGACCAAAAAATCCTCAGGGGCACAAATTGAAACAGGGGCGCACCATTGGTTTGGGTGACCAAGCAATGAAGATCCAATGCCGGGTTGATCTGAGAGTGGCTAAGAGGTTGTGCCTATCTCAGTGTGAGCCCTGGGGATCAATGGGATAATATCAGTGCAGCCATAGAGGAGGGCGCACTTACTTCATCCCAAAAAATGAGAAACCATCAAGGGCGCACAACCCAGGTTGGTGCACCCTCCTTTCTACCTTAGAAACTTGCAGGAAAATGATTTTCTCCCCAAGAGATTGGATAGATAATGGAGTAAGATTTCTCTCAGAGGTGGAAGCATGGAAAAAAGAGCAACGAGGATGCAACCATGAAGGCAGGTGCGCTGGTTAACCCTAAGAACCCCCAAAAATGAAATTGCAGTAAACGTGAAATGTAAACTCAGAAAATAAAATCAAATGAGACACATAGCTTCATCAAAAATATATGAATTCTTTATTTGAGTCCCATTTCACCTTGTATATTGAAGGAACCATTTATTTACATATTCTTAATTAAATAACATCAAAAGGTGAAAATGGGTTGCACCTAGGTGGTTGACTTGTGCACCCCAGGTGGGTGTTCCCCTAGGTGGCCTCCCTAGCCCAATTCCTCCCTGTTTAAATATGGAAGTGTCTCGGATTCCATGAGAAGATGAGGAAACTTGTTGTGCAATAATTCAGTTGTGATCCACTTTTCCTGAGCTGGAGTTTGGCCTTGGCGGGCTACCAGATATGAAATGTATGTCTAGTGCCTTGTAGAGCGAGTATGGGTGTCTACTAAAGTGTCTTTGGTCAATGGGAGTTGGAAATCTGGAATGTTGTCTACTAGATGAGTGATGGTGATTGGTTCTTCCAAGAGGGGAGGCTCAAACAACTTTAAGTGATTTACATTAATAACATTTTGGATTCTGAGTTGTGGTGGTAGATCTAACCTATAAGCATTTTCTCCAATCTTGTCGAGGATGGTATATAGACCATATCTTATTGGCATAAGATTTTGGTGGTTGTTGGTGTCTAAATATGTCCTACAAACAACCTTAGTTTAACATTAATTTATCAACCCGAAGATCCATCTTTTATCTCAAGAATATAGGCAAATTCTATGCAGGTAGCCTAAAATCATGTAGCTAAACCAAATTTGAGTTTATCAACAATCGAGTTCCTCAAACATTCACCAAAGATTCAAAGAACTAACTGGAATTGAAATTTGATTACTAAGATGCTGTGAAATGGAAAGGAACTAATTAATCTATTGAATTCACTTAACTAGAAAGCAGTAATTGAATCTAACTAAGGACTTGCAAAATTAACTATCAATTATGAATTATGATTACTGGAAAGGAAATGACAAATTACTCTATCTGCGGAAAGAAACAACAATTATAATCTAATCGGAAGGGACAACTAATGTAACTTTGCTGAAAGGAACAACTATTGTAACTTTAACCGAAAGGAACAACTATTGTAACTTTAACTGAAAGGAGCAACAATCGTAAATCTAAGGAAACGAAACAACACAGATGAAAATGTGAGGAAATGTCAAGCAATAAATTTAGAAATGGAAATCATAACAACAATCATTAATAACTAATGGAAATGTTTGTCTTCTATACACAACCAATCATGAATTCATTAACAAACTTATGCATTTATCCTTGGCTATTGTAAAAGAAATCTAAATCATAAGATGGAAATCAAACTTTGAACTGATACAATTACAGAACGAGACAGTAGCTCCTTCAGACTAGGCCCTTGGTCTTTAGAAGTACTGCTATGAGAAACTCAGAGCATAGAAATGATAAAAACAGTCAAAACTTTCATTGATTCCATGGCTGGTAAAACAATTACAAACATTGTTGTGCAGAACAGTTCTGAATCTAATTACTTGAATGTGTTTTTTTCTTAGTTTTTTTTTGGATCTATTACCCTCTTATATATTACAATAGTTCAGGTAAATCAAGATATATTGAGGATTGAAAGATCACCAGGATTTCTTTACTATTATAAAATTACAATATAGAAAATGCATTATCTTCAAACTGATTTACGCCTAATAAGTCTTCAACCTTCAACAACTTGCGCATAGCCAAAATCTCTTTGGTTATCTTTGATAGTTATTTATTCATTTCTACAATAAAATCAAACCATTCCAATCGTAAATTAGAATCTATTTAATAAAACTTTAATAACAAATCTAAGAGACATATTAATCATATTATTTTCTATATTTCCCTAACTATCTAAAGAATCAATCAAAATCATATCATGAAATGTGGGAAAAAGGAAGATATTTGTACCTTTTTCGTAACCCAAAAATGGTGGCCTTTAAATCACTTCTTATCCAAGTGTAAACATACTTGATCCCCTGGTTGAAAGGACATGAAGGTCCTTTGTTTTTCATGGTGATGTTTGGCATGCTCTTGCACTACTTTAAGTGTTGATGTTACTGCAGTGTGGCATTGTGCAGTTTGTTGGAGAAATCAAATGTTGTGTTGAGAGTTGTTCTTGTTGTTGATGGAAGGTACCTTGAGGAGCGCAAGTAAGTGGGAGCTTGGTTAGATATGCTGGTTGGAAGCCCAAGCAGACTTCAAAAGGTGAAAATCTTGTAGAAGAATGTGTTTCCTTGTTGTAGCTATGTTGTAGAATGTGCAAGTAATTGTCCCATTGTTTGTTGCGCCCAAAGTGAGTTCGTAGAGCATGAACCAAGACTCTGTTGACAACCTCTGTTTGGCCATCCATTTGTGGATGGAATGCAGTAGAAAACTTGAGGTGGCACCCCAATAGCGCCCATATTGTCTTCCAAAATGTGTTGAGTAAGCGAGAATGTCTATTGGAGATTATAGTTCTTGGGAGGACAAAATGTGGCCAGACATGTCAAGAGTAGAGCTCCGTTGTTTGCATTGTTGTAGTAGTCTTTGTGCATGGGATAAAAAGTACCATTTTGCTGAAGCGACATACCACTACCCAGATTGCATCATGTTTCTTTTGGGTTGTTGGAAGTCCACTGAGAAAGTCCATTGAGACTGACTCCCAAGGCCGAGAAGGAAGAGGTAGTGGTTGATATAACCCATGCTTCCGGTTGGATGGCTTGGATTGGGAGCATAATGCACAGGCTTTGATAAATTTTTCAACTTGAGGCTACATGGAAGGCCAATGGAAATGGCGTTGCAGATGTTGGATGGTATTTTTGGTACCTAAGGGACCCCCATAGGCTAAAGCATCTGCCTCCTTGATGAGAAAGAGGTGGTTCTCCGAGTGTGAAAGACATAACAAATTCAACTTATAGAGCCACCCATCCCAAATAGTGTAGTCTAGGAAGGGGTCTGATTGATCACTGTGGGAGTTTTCAAAGCCCCCCAAATGTCTTGAAAGTCGGGGTCAGTAGCATATTGATGTTTCCATGTTTCATAGGTAGCACAACGGACTTTTAGAATTGAAAGAACTAGAGTGGAAGGTCGTCTTAGCAAATCAACCATCTTATTAGAAGTTCCTTTCTTATATCTGATGACTAAGTGAAATTGCTGAATAAAGGAGGCCCATTTAAGGTGCCTTTGTTCCTAAATATTCGATTGGGAGTTGATGAAAATAAAAGGGTGGTGGTTTGTATGCAGAATTGTTTCTTTACCGAGTAAATAATGTCTCCATTGCTTGAGCACTTGAACCATACTATAAAATTCCTTTTCATAGGTGCTATAATTTTTCTTTGCCTCGGACAGGGTTTCGGAGTGGTAAGAAATGGGGTGTCCTCCTTGTTTAAGTATGACACCAATAGAATATTGTGAGGCATGAGACTCAATATCAAAGGGTTGGGAGAGGTCCGAAAGGTGTAAGACAGGGGATGAGTAGAGGGCATCTTTGAGCTGAGCAAAGTGACTAGTTTCTTCTTTAGTCTAGATGAGTGTAGAAGAACTATTTGAGAGATGATGCAAAGGACGAGCAAGATGTGAAAAAGGGGGAATGAACTTATGATAGAAATTGATGCCACCCAGAAATATTTTCAGTTCCTTAGCTAAAGAAGGTAGGGGCCATTGCTTCAATGCTTAGATGCAAGTTGGATCTAGCTGAATACCCTCTAAGCTGACCATAAAGCCGAGATAGGGAACTGAAGTTTGAACAAAATATGACTCCTTTGCTTTGACTTGTAACTTGTGTTCTCAGAGAATTTGAAGAACTTGTCAAACATGTTGCATGTGAGTTTCCCATGTCCAGCTAAAGATGATAATGTCATCTAAGTATATGACCACAAATCGACCCAAATGTGCCCTGAAGATGTCATTGATGAGCCTCATAAAAGTGGTTGGGGCATTGGTGAGGCCGAAAGGCATAAATCTCCACTCAAAAAGACCAAATTTGGTCTTGAACGTTGTTTTCCAAACATCATCTGGGTTCATTCATACCTGATGGTAGCTGGTTGTCAAATCCAATTTAGTAAACCACTTATCTCCTTAAAGGGTGTCGAGTAGCTCCTCAATCCGGGGCAGGGGGTAACATTTTTTTACTGTGGCTTTGTTCAAGGCTTGGTAATCAGTGACAAGGCGCATTTATGAAGTATCTCTTTTGGGGATGACAAATGTGGCAGAAGCATGTGGAGAAGATGATGGTTGGATGTGGCCAGATTTGATGAGATCGGTCAATTTTTCATTCCATTTCCTTTTTTTCTATTGGTGCCAACCGATAAGTAGGGGCATTAGGTAAAGAATATTTGGGGATGAGATGAATGGAATGGTCAATGTGTCGGGAGGGGGTAGAGTCCCTCCGGAGGTTGAAATACCTTTGCAAACTCTTGGAGGAGGGGAGTCATTGTTTCAGGAACATGGTGAGTGGTATTGTTTGGTGTTATTGGGTACACCAAATAGAGAGAGACACATTGGTTTAAATGTACATGCGGGATTTGTTCTTTGGTAGAAGGGGGTTTCGATGTTGATGCGGTTAAGATATAAGTGTGGCCTTCTTTGGTAAGTTTGTACTAGCAGGATTTGGCCATATAGATAGCATTTCTTTGGGTTTGGTATGGGATACCTAGCAACAAATCCAAACAATCTAAGGGGAAGACATCGCAGAGGACAGTATCTTTGAATTGGCCTATGGAAAAAGTGACCAGACAACACTTAGAAACTAAGAGGCGATGACCATCCTTAGAGACCCATCCGAGTTGATAGGGTTGTGGATGTGGAGTAGTAACCAGATTAAGGAAGTTGACAAGGTCTTGAGACACCAAATTCGTCTAGATTCCATTGTCCATAATCAGTAAAGACAAAGAGTTTTTAATTTGGCAGTTATGAGTAAAGAGGGTTTGGGTGGATGAGTTTGAATCTTTACGGGTCATTAGAATTAGTGATGGATCCACTTCTATGGGATTCTCCAGAGGAACTTCTTCGGTATCTTCCACTTAGGAGGGCACAGTGAGCTCAGTCACTAGGGTTTTGTTGGTCTTTATATTTTGGAGGATTCGACAATATGATGAATTGTTTGAAGTAGTCTTGTGGAATGAGCACCAGGGTGTCATTGTATTTGTATTGGGTGTGGGGTTTTGAGCCCGAGGAGGTGGAAAGTGTGCTGAAGGATTGGATTTGGATGGTTGAGAGGAAGAGGGGTTGGTTTAGGGGTGGGACTGAGGAGTACGACCTCTAGGAGCGACTTTCCTTTCTATAGCCAAAGATCTCTGAAATGTTTTGTCTAAAGTTGGATTTTCAAACAACTCTACTTCTCGATGGAACTGAATTAATAAACTAGCAACAAAATTTAATATGAGTACGTCTTTTGGATATAGAATGTGAATTAAGAGGTGCATCTTGCATAATAAGTCTATGTAGCCTTGCACTCCTTATGAAGGGATTCGTCGGAGTTGGCGCCATGTGATCCACAAGGATTGCATATACCAGGGTGGGTAGAAGCGGTTTCTCAATGCTTCGGAATGTTGAGCCCAAGTTCTAATGGGTTTGGAAGTAGAGGATTCTGGAGCATCCCCAATCTCTATCACAGATGTGGTCTTCTCTTGCTTTGTATCCCACCAAGTTTGTGCAAGTCCTTCTAATTGCAAGGGTACAATTTGGAGCTTTCTTTCCTCAATAAGGCCTGGACATGTATTGAAATAGGTGGAGAGGCTACGAATCCAAGAATCCACAACTTCTCCATTGGTTTGACCAACAAATTTGGGTAATTGGATTCGAGTGTCCAACCAGAAGGGGTATGGATTGTTTTGTTGTTGCATTATGAGAAACTCATTGAGGACAGAGGCAAGATCTTGGATGAGATTTGAAGTGTTGGAATCTGAGTCTACTTCCAAGGGATATTGTCATGGAGGCATTGTGAGGCCAACTGAATATCAAGTTGCACCTAGTTTGCAATACTGAAAAATGGGTTAGGCTCTATTTTGGGAACAGAGGACGCAAAACCCTAAAGCAACAGAGATGAACTGGTCTAGAGGGAGAGATCTGTATTGTTTTAGATCTGTGGAACTCCTCTCTATTTCAATGGAGATCTGAACGCCCTTGGGGATATGAGATCTGTTGATCTTCTTGCATGAATATGTAAACCCTGGAATGGGTCAAAATCTGGACTATTTCATGAAAAACCCCAAAACATTTTTAGCTCAATATTCAAGATCGAAAGTTTTTCCATGGATCTTGAGGCTCTCATACCAATTGATCTACCCAAGAAGGCGATCTACAAGAGAAGGTTACAACACAAGCCATAGTCTGGATTTTTCCCAAAAACTCCTCAAGGGTGCAAATTGGAATAGGGGCACACCATTGGGTTGGTTGACCAAGCAATGGAGATCCAATGGCGGGATGATCTGAGAGTGGCCAAGAGGTTGTGGCTATGTCAGTGTGAGCCCCAAGGATCAACGGGAGAAGCTCAATGCAACAATAGAGGAGGGTGTACTTACTTCATCCTGGCAAAGGACAAACCAACAAGGGCGCAAACCCCAGGTTGGTGCCCCCTTCTTTCTACCTCAAAAACTTGCTGGAAAATGATTTGCTCCCCGAGAGATTGGCTAGCTAATGAAGTAAGCTTGATCTCAGAGGTGGAAGCATGGAAAACAGAGCAACCAGGATGCAGCCATGAAGGAAGGCACATTAGTTAACCCTCAGAACCCCCAAAAACGAAATTGCAGTAAATGTGAAATATAAACTCAGAAAATAAAATCAAATGAGACACATAGCTCCAGGAAAAAGATAAGAATGCTTTATTTGAGTCCCAGTGCCCCTTATATACTGAGGGAACCATTTATTTACATATTCTTAGTTAAATAACATCAAAAGGTCCCCTAGGTGGCCTCCTTGGCCCATCACATTAAAGGACACTTAGAAAATTCAATATTTTGTCACTTTTCTCCTGCTAATCCAAATTCGAATTTTCCACTTAAGGAAATTATTTAACTTACTAAATAATTTATTTTGGGGTATTACACTTGTCGATATCTTATGTGGACTGTAGTATTCAGAATTCATCAGGTAAGTAAATTCCACCATTTCTAGTGATCGAAATTCTATTTACCATCATAATCTGGGTGGGAAATTGTCTCTATGTAATTTTTATGGCTAGTAGTCCTTATCCGAATAATTTCTTCTAACAAGGACAAGGATTATATGTGTTTGAGTTTTTAAATGGCTTATTTCTTTGATCAAATCGATTACCTAGGTTCTGATAAGCAATTACTTACTCTCTTTATTTAAGCCATCCTGTAACAATTATCTTGAGTTCTAGCTTACATTTTCATGTTCTCTATTTGTGAAGAGGCGTTAACACGTTGGTCACATTTCTTTCTTGACACATGATTTCATAACTCTAGTCATTTTATTCTTAGAGATGGCGAAGGAGAGAAAAGAATAGTTCTATTTATATAATACTCTCCATAAAATGGATATATTATATTATACCCATGACCTCAAGTTTACTATAATAACCTACTAGTGCATTCTCGTCTCTATGTTCATATTACTAGCACAACCGCTAACTCGCGACTTGTGAACGCCGAAAGGCTTACAGATGGTAAAACTCCTATGTAGTTAAAAAAAATCCTAATTAGCATAATAAAAACATCAGGCCCACGAAAATTCATGAAAATTCATGGGGCATGTCTACTAAAACCAAGAAAATCTATAGTGCAGGTTAATCATTCAAACGTGGCTTGCACATATATTATTCTATGTTAATATTCTAAATATATAGTCTTACAGTCATTTCTTAATATAATTAGGTAAATGTAAAAAAGTAAATAGGTTAACCGATGCATTCATAAATGCAAGGAAGTTATGAATAATAAATCACATTCTTTAATTTAGGAGGAAGACTAAGAATATGCTTGCATCTTCAATTGCTAACGATCAGATTAAGATTTTAGATTAAAAGACCATTAATTATACCCCTTTTCAATAGATATATGTTTCAATGTAATTAAAATGAAATTATTATTTGTTGTGAATTCCATTAAACATTTCGTAGTTAATCACTAATTATTTCCAGCTCACGTACACTTATTACTCAAAGTTTGATTATGCCGAAACGTCCATAGCTATTCTATTGATTCCAAATATTTGCTTCAAATTTAATGTTGGGTTAATAACTCTCGTCAATTCCACAGAGTTATTAAGCATAGGGGATTTATACCCTCATTTTACTTATCAGTTTCTAGCCAATTTTATT
>JZKD02S0585816.1:53232-74497 GCA_000966675.3 Picea glauca
ATATATATATATATATTATGGTTTAGAATGTTATTCTCATAGATTTCATTTATGTATACTTACAGAGTCATAGACTATATGCTTCCTAAAGGAAATCTTGTTGAAACTTTATTAATATTTTACAATATATAAGTGTTTATGTAGTTGACTAAGCGACTCCTGCAGACTATAAAACAAATCTCAAGGCTTTACTCACGATGGAAATCCTCATTGCGAAATTCCATATACAACAGCAAGTTTTCTATAACAATAACAGAACAGGTCTAAGTACTATTCACTTTTTTTTTTATTCCTAAATATTTTACTTTGTCAAATACAAGACTAATTCCTTTTGTGCATTTTTTCCTCAGGTTATAAGCCATTACACGTGTGTTCACTAAGAAAAGGATAGGAAAGTTACTCAGGTTCGTTTCTTAAATTAAAGATTGGAGGAGGACAGTGAGGCTATTCGCTTTTCCTCTTTGACATAAATTTGTCTTTACGAATTAGCTTCTCATAATATTCTCTATTATTCACTTGTAAATAAAAAATATAAATGATAGAAAAATTTATTTATATTTCTTATAATTGTAACAATGATTTTCGGTATTTTTTCTATTCTAAATCTGAATAGAGTAGCATAAGATCATTCTATGTAAATAACACTATGCATTTCCTTTTAAAGAAAAACACTGTAATAACTACATCAACTATCAATACTGTATAATAATACACATTTTCACACAACATAAAAAAAAAAAAAACTAAGCAATTTGATTTAAAATAAAACGTGGAAAACAGAAGGAACAAAAAATTTCCACTTAGTAGTAGAATGGATCAGCCAAATCAGTTGATCCAATCACCGCCAAGCCTGTTGATGAATCCATAAAGCCTGATGAGTCTCTTGTTCCAACAATATTTTGTCTTCAACATTTTCTTAACACCAGAGTGCTCACACAATAACTTCCTTCCTTGGTAACATTGTTATTCCAACAACAACTATTTTTTCTCTTTACCATAGTAAAACTCTTTCATTTCCCCACATACTAAGCAGAAATTTTGTCTCTTACATCTATCCAACATTTAAGGACATTTGGCAAGTCAATATCTTACAAAAATAACAATAATAACAATAGTGAGTTTTCTCACTAACCATAAACTTGAATTCCACTTAAGGAGATTATTTAAAATATTAAATAATTTATTAGGGATAATACATACTCTCCTCCTTGAATTTAACACCGTCCTTTATGTTAGTAATCATTCTGATCACCCTTGGAACATAGTTGGATATGTCTTTTTCATGACATCCTCCAACTCCCAAGTGGCCTCTTCAGGATTGAAGTGCTTCTATTGCACTTTTACATGTGTGATGACTCAGTTCCATATTATTTTTATTGCATAAAGGTTCCACAAGGAATTCACCTTATGGTTCCACCTACAATAAATTCCAATCAATTACATGAGTAGGATCATGAACATACTTCTTTAATAATGATATATGAAAAACAGTATGAACTTTTAAATTTGCAGGAAGTGCTAGATGGTACGCCACTGGACCAACTCGGGCTAACACTTCGAAATGTCTACAAAACGTTGGTGTCAATTTTGTACATATCCCTATGTAACGACCCCGATCGTTACGACTACAAGCGAAGAAGAAAGTGAAAACTTTTTATTTTTTTTGAAACATGACGACAACAACAATTACAACTAAACAACGCATCTAACGACGAGAACGACACCCATATAACATGCAACATACAACTATGACTCCATGCACTAGCACAAGAGAAACTGGTCAAAACATGTGTAAAACAACAACAAGGAGAAACGACTACCTGCCCGACACAAACATGACCATGCCTACAAGCTAAGGGACAACATCCCCATATCGACAGAATGGCCTTGATGATCAGTTAACTAGAACCTCAATGGCACACAACCAAATGGATGAAGGTGTTCAACCCATGTGCCAAAATAAAACTTACAACAATAAAAAAACACCCACACGGAAAGCACAGACCCCGACCAAGTTATCCTTCGCCTCTATCCCTTAGGGCATGCAATGATCCCCTCATAAGGAATCATATCATCCATATGTGATAGGCACGACTATAAATTAGATGCTACATACCCTATCTAGAGCAAAGACTCTAGATGAATCCAACTCGCTAGGAGCCGAGTTACTAACAAGAGGAATACACCCACACCCTAGGAAACCAATCGTCAAGACGCACGATGACGTCATTCGAAGAAAAGCACAAGCTAATACACGAATTCGCCAACAACCCAACCATTAATCAAGTCTAAATTAGTCAATAATTACAATCTATTTTAACATTAATTACAATATAATTTAACAACTCTAATTTACAATTTGTCAATAAATTACAATCTAATTTAACAAGTCTAAATTAATCAAAGTTAAAACTATCAACAATCGTTGTCACACTAATTTAACCATAAGCATAAGCATAACCATAGTCTAAATTAATCACTCAACCAAAGTTAACCGGTCTAAATCAAAAACCTTAACACTGTACAATAATTTTGACAATATCCACATGTTTAACAAAAGTGAACTACCTTGTCCAATACATTGCAGTCGCTAGATAAATTAAATTGATAAACTATTCGAAAAAAAAAAAATGATATCGCTTGAACAATAACCACGATGATTGAGAAATAATATCACTGCGTAATAAACCTTTCCTTTCGCAATATTAACCACCGTATCCATGATGATACTATTAAAAATAAATTAAACGCTTATTTAAAACTATCATCAATATTCAAATGCTGGCAACGAAAAATTGAAAATATATCATCAATATCTAAAAGCTATGCTATTCAACGTTATCCATAATAATTATGATGTTGTCAACAACATTTAACCCGCCATCTACCACATTTAGATGCTATCAACAATATATTGAATCCCCAGTCACGCCCGACCACCCACAAGCAACAATTACACACAATTAGTATTAAACTCTGTCAACATCTATTTACAACACCCACTACAACACAGTAACTATTGCCCAACAATTTATGGGAATCGCTACACATTCAGAAACTCTGTCATATCTATTAAAAAAATTATGTCATACATATTAAAGGGTTGTTGTCAAAGGGGTTGTCTATATACCAAGATCATGGATTGTTTAATATTCACGTGGGGGTCATTAACTCATGTAACGGTATCAATAAAAATTGCCATCAACCATCCAATGAGGCTGAAAAAGTATGGCATAGCTGGGTATGGAAAGTATACTTATTTTATGGTTGACTATGAATTTCTGCATGGATAAACCAATGGAACTATACCTAACATCCTCCAAAAAAAAAATTCATTGTCCGTTTGAAAGGAACGCTGACTATAAAGTGTATGTTGAGTAGGAAGGAATTAAAATGCAATCATTCAATGGGGCAAGGTTGTTGTCAAAAGGAAACTAAAACCGCAGTGATGTACCAATACAAATGCCCAGACCCTAATATGCTTTCCCAAACATTAAAATGAAACTCCTAGGCATGGAAACGCTGGTTTTAACATTTAGAATGCCCAGACAATAAAAGCAGATGCCTAGGCACAGAAATGATGTGGTATATCACCAAGTCGTGGTCAAAAGGGGAAGGAAATCATTGAGTTTAACTTCACGTTTGTTGGGCTAATTCATTTTTATTGTAATATAATTTTCTAAAGAAAAGAAACGCCAGCTAGGTGTATGAAAAATGTAGGGAAAAAATTCACCCTTAAAACCGATTAAAATGCAAAGGAAATCGCAGTCCAAAACAGTAAAAAAAACACCTCGAAATTGCACTCAACAGGGTAATGATTGCAAAGTATCCCAAGCATAAAAATCGTGTGAAGTAAAGAGATGAATTTGTTGTGAAAGCGAATCAATTCACAATAAAAAATAATAAACCTCTACCATTACACATGAGAGAAAAATGCTACCATATACAGTGAAAACGCCAAGTAAAGTTGCAGGGTAAATTTTCCATTGAGAAGTCAGAAAAACGCAGAGTATAATCGCAAGGGAATGCATTAAACACAGAGCTAACTATCCAACAATATATTAAAAACGCAGAGTCAAAAATTTTGTGGATGAGTGTGTTGAAGTGCAGAGAATAAACACATGCTAGATGTATGGAAACACATGGAAAAAATTTCCCTTAAAATAGATTAAGATGTCTAGGAAAATCGTTGGCCAGATGGGTCAGAACGCAAGGTAAAATCGCCTTAAAACACAATGAAATTATAGAGGAAAATTACAGTCAAGGTATTAAATTGCAGAGTGAAAAATTGCCAGTTTGTAAGGAATAAAATTTCAGAGTACAAAGATAAGTAATTCTTCATCAAGACGTAGGGAAAACACGGATTTACAAATTAGTGGATAGGAATGATAACAATGGCATAATTACTCAACACAAGAAAGCACAATGACCATCAATCAACCAAGAACAACCGACAGGGGTAGATGACTGGGAAAAACATTCGTCGCTCATCATCCACGCACAGAAAAGTAGGGCATTAGGATCTATAGGTCTATTAACACTGAAGTGATGACTGTTGATCCGTCTCATGGCCGACTGCTCAGGCGTGGACTGATGATATCAGGATGAGGAAGAAGTAAAGCACCACTCTTCACAATAAATAAATAAACCAATAGGACAGTCACAACATTCATGGATCGAATGTCAAGGGAATCAATTCAAGTAGCGAGCTTAAGGCTATGGGGAAATTAAGTTCTCAATAAAAATGATAATTCCAACATCTTCTCTACACAATTAAAAATACATAATCGAAAGCGTAAGGTCAACAATAATCTACCATGCAGAGTAAAAGTAAGTGTACCATAGCCAAAGGTTACATCTCTGAGTCATTTTCTGGTGCGCTCCATGCAACTCCCACTTGTCGATCGATGAGACTTCACCGGTACCTCCTAGCTAACACCAGGGGTACTATTCTTCTCCCATTAGCCCCCTAGAGATACAAAGGGGTCATGCACACTCAACCACAGAACATCTATCTCTTAGCTCACCTTGCAAGGCCAAGGTACCACTCCTCACTGATATGGGTATCCCAAATCCCACAAGATAAGTCATTCAAGTCTAAAATTCTGCAGAATAATGTTACGCATAACAAAATAGATCCATCCTCCTCCTCCTCTGTCCTTTATATAGAATTTCTAAGTCATTTCTTTCCTAATTTCCCATTTCATTTAATGTTCAATAATTTAATTCAGAAAAACCCTCCCCGTACATGTATCACCCATCCCCTTTGTTGCACTAGAAATTAAATTCATTAATTATTTAATTACCCCTATTTCCCTCACCTACCTAAAAGCATTCCTAGAATCTCTCCTAGGTGTCCCCATATTCCCTTACACATTTTAATGACTTACCCACTTACTAATTTACTAGTTGATTTCAATTTAGAAAGTTCTTAAAGGCAAGATTCCTTACTAAGTTAGTCATTCTTCTTTTTCCTTATGTGTCCCTTTCTCTTTATGTTTCCCCCTTTTTCCCTTAGTTTCCTAATTCTTTTAATTTCCCTCTTTCCCTTTTTATCTAAACTCAAATTATCAAGTGTAGGAAATTACATTTTTCTCCTTTTTCTTTTTAATTAATAAATTTTTAATTAGCATAAGTAACAAAACAATTATTTCCTTTTTGTTAAAAAGTAATCCCCCAAAGTAATTTGATTTTTATAAATTAAATGAATGGCTTACCCTCTTCTCGTCATATGTTTAACGATGACTATTAGTATTATATATATATATTATCACAAGTATCACTTAGACCTAGATTTTATTTTCCTAGGCTCGACGACATTTTATTAGGGAAATTGTTTTTAAATATTTCTTATCACATTATTCATTCTAAGGCCATCTAGGTTTAATCAATGATTAGTTAACAATGCGACATGCCCTTCAGGGCACACTAGGTTCTCCATGGGTGCCACTCGCCTCATTATGTTTCCCTTGCGTGACACACCCTTCAAGACGCACTACGTGATCCAAGGGTGCCACTCACCTCTTGACTGACTTGGTAGACTTAAAAAACCCTTGGAGACAATACTCCGTTAGGTGATATTGTGGGAGACTAAGGGCCTCTAAGGAATAATTCCCTGACCTTATTGGGAACCCCTTAGAATCATCGTGATCGAATTTCGCAGTGTTCCCTCACGACATTGTGGGTCTTCTCGAATTAGGTAGTCATTTACCTATAGTTTGAGCCACTGTGGGAGTGATAGTAGGCTATGGAAAGGATGTTGTCCACAAATCTCCCTCAACATATATGGTAGTCATGCGTGACTCCTCTACTCCACATGTGAGTCTCATTAGCAAGCTATCGTCAGCCTGCATCATCAACGAATCATGTTAGAGTAAAATCCATAATCATAACATCTAATTAGATGCACATATGTCATGTATAGAACAATCAAACCCCAATAGTCCACTCCCTGACTCGATCTAGAGTCCAAGGGTTTCATTGATGCCTCATCATCCTCGAGGTCCAAATCTTGCACACTCAGGAGAACCGAGTCAATAGAACCTATCCAAGTCAAAACAACAAAATAACATATAATCACATCCATAATGCCTCATAATAATAATCAACGACCAATGGTATAATAATCTGGATCACTTGCAACCAAGAATCCTCAAAGAATAAGTTCGCTCAGTGCATGCAAGAGCGGGATGTTACATACACCCCCTCTTCGTCTAAACTTCATCCTGAATTTTCATAGTATATAAGTGTCGAAATAATGTGTATCACCGTGTCATAATTCTATATATCAAACAAAAATGGAAACTGTTGGCGCATATCATATGCGTCCTCCTAGGTCGCCGAGTGAAGACTATAGTTATCCCACTATACCTTGACCTGATCTACCGCTCGTCGCCATAGATATCGAATGCGATGATCTAGGATGTGGATCGAATCAGCCGTGATCACCCCCTCATCCGATACCTACAAGAAACTCATGTCAATAACATGTGTAGGATCACTAATATAATGTCTCAAAATAGATACATAAAAAACATCGTGCATACACCTCAAAGAATCAAGCAAATCTAGTCGATAGGCCATGGCCTCCTTCCTCTCCACAATATCGAAAGGTCCCATGAATATAGGAGAGATTTGAACTCCCTTTCCAAAATTGATCGAACTCTTATGTAGTTTTACCCGCAAGAAGACTCGATCACCAACTTCGTAACTATGGTCTACACGGTGCACATCGACATAACTCTTATGTTGATCCTGCGCTTCTTTTATCCTTTGTCTTATTGTTTGCATTTTCTCTTCCATTTCTTGGATCTCTTCGGGTCCCACTAGGACCCTATCCTCAAGTTGATCCCAACTCAAAGGCATCTGACACAGTCATCCATAAAGGAACTCGAAAGGCGCCATCTTAATGGTGTTTTGGTAACTGTTGTTATATGCAAATTCTACCAGTGGCAAGAATTTTTCCCAACACTTCTGTTGGTCCATCACGTGCATGCACAACATGTATTCCAATATCTGGTTTATTCTTTCAGTCTACCCGTCAGTCTCCAGGTGATACGTAGTACTAAAGTTAAGTTGGGTCCCCAAGGCCTCTTGGAAACTAGTCCAAAATCGTATGGTAAACACCAACCCTCGATTAGATATAATCCTCTTAGGTATGCCATGCAGCCTCACAATCTCACTAATTAGAACTCTAGCTATGTCAAGTGTCGGATACGCCGTATGCATAGGAATAAAATGATCACTCTTCATCAGAGTGTCAACTACCACAAAAATCAAGTCGTGTCTCCTTGTTGTCAGTGGCAATCCAACAATGAAATCCATTGAAATAACCTCCCATTTCGATTCTAGAATAGCGTGTGACTGTAGTAATCCTGTTGGATGTCTATGTTCATCCTTTGCCTGCTGACATTTTAGACATCTGGCCACATAGTTAACTATGTTTTCATTCATTCCCTACCAGGAGAATAAGGGTTTAAGGTCCGCCCTCATCTTCGTGACTCTTGGTTGGGTCATGTATACTGCTATGTGAGCCTCCTTTAGGATCAAACTCCTCAACTCATCATTCGGTGGTACGTAAATTCAATTTTTAAACCTCAATAATCCATCATCGTCAAACGTAAATCCTTCAAATGTTGGTACCATCATTGTGTTTTGTCCGATAAAATCCTCGACCTATTTGTACCAGTCATCGTTGTGATGTAAATTTAGAATCTTTCCATGTAGATTCATCTAAAGAGGCAACACCAAAAATATGTGTGGTCTCCAACTCAATGCATCTACCACTCGATTCACGGTTCCTTTTATGTAAGTAATCTCGAAGTTGTACTTGCTAAGAAATTTCGACCAACGTTGTTGTTGCGCGTTTAGGTTGTTTTACGTAAAGATGTGTTGTAGTCCACAATGGTTCATATTTAGTTCAAATTTTCATCCAAAAAGGTAGTGTCTCCAAACCTTCAAGGCATATACAATTGCTAACAACTCCAAATCATGCATCACATAGTTCTCATCATGCCTCCTCAACTTTGTCGAGATGTAATCGATCACTCGACCGCCTTGCATCAAGACTCCGCCTAAGCCTTCCTTGGATGCATCAGTGCATACCAAGAATTCCACGTCCATGTTAGGGACATTTAGTATTGGTTTTTTTGTCAACAACTCTTTGAGCCTCCGAAATGCTTTCGTGCATTTCTCGGTCCAAACAAAATTTTTGTTCTTCTTCTACAATTTCGTGATCATATTTGCTATCTTCGAAATCCCTTGACGAACTGTCAATAGTATCCTGGTAAACCCCTTAAGCTACACACTTATGGAACATTCATCGGTCGAGGCCATTCCATAATATCCTCGACCTTTGTTGGATCCACGATGATACCTTCGTCAGAGATGACATGCCCTAAGTAGTGAATCCTTGATTGATAAAACGAGCACTTGGAAAAATTCCCATACAATTTGTTCTCTCGCAAACACTGTAGTACCAAGTGCCAATGCTCTTCATGATCCTACGTCATCCGATATTAAATCAAAATATTGTCAATGAATACTTGAATGAAATTGTCCAAGTACTTGCGGAACACCCTGTTCATCAAACTCATAAATACCCCTGGGGCGTTTATCAGTCCAAACGATAAAATAGTAAACTCGTAGTGACAAAACCTTGTCTTGAAGGATTTCTTAGGGATGTCATCCTCCTTTATCCGTAACTGGTGATGCCCCGATCACAAATCGATCTTGGAATACACCATCGCACCTTCATATGATCGAACAGATCATCAATCCTTGGTAATGGATAATGATTCTTGATCATTGCCTTGTTCAATTGACGGTAGTCAATGCAGAGTATCCATGACCCATCCTTATTTTGTATGAAAATAACAGGTGCACCCTATAGTGACACACTTTGACGTATAAGTCCCAGGTCCAACAACTCCTTAAGTTTCATTCTCAACTCCTGTAACTCCGTGGTTGACATACTATAAGGTGTTCTCGCTATTGGTTCAGTCCCCAGTTTTAGGTCTATGGTAAACTCCAATTCCCTCTCTGGTGGCATCCCAGGTAACTCCTCCGAGAAGACATCCGCAAACTCTCTCACCACCGAAAGGTATTCTAGACCTTCCGCTACTCCCTTTTCCTTTAATGCAAGGATTGCATAAAGATTACGTCCCTTGTGCATGCTCTTCTGTAACTGCAAGGAAGAAATTAACCTCAGGGAAACTCCCTGGTTCCATCCTACAATCATGCGTCTTTGTCCCCCATCATCGACCAAGCTCAATTGTTTCATCTTACAGTTGAGTATCACCTCATGTGATTCCAACTAGTCCATACCAATCACGACATCATAAGATCCTAAGATCGTGATGTATAGGTTGGACCTGGTGACAAAATCTCCCAGGTTAAGGGTACAACCCGTAACCTTTACCCCAACCCTTTGTTTGTCTCTCAAATCCATCTCTACAAAGATAAACTCATCTTGTTCGATTGCCTTTACCTTAATCCTTTTTAGTGCTGCACCAAAAATTAAACTCTCGGTAGCACTAGGATCTATCAAAATACTAAGGGTCTGGTTAGCAATGGTACCTGACGTATCGAGCATAGTCAACTGGTGCTATGTCTGGTGGTTATTCACCGCTGCATGAATCCAATGGGCCTTGCCCAAATATCCCACGGTAGTGGGTCTGGCTGATCCATATGCTCTAGTCCTCTCCACTAGGTAGTTGAGCTGGTAGTGTGGCTCCCCACAAGTCCAACACCCCTTCTTTGGTCCAGTACTCCTAGTACCCGAAGTAGAAGCTAATGACCCACCAACCTGGAATCCTGGTCTATTCTGCTGAACAGGATTAAACTATTGTTGTTGCGGTCGACGTTGTTGTTGATGTTGTGGTCCCCAGTAAGAAGTTCGTTGCTGAGGCACTAGTCACTAAGGTGTAGTGAAATTGGATCCTGTCTCGAAGACACGATATCCTAGTGTCTATCTAGTTGTTGTCTGATGTTGCTACATGCTAGATGACACCTGCCTTGCTGGTCTCACTGGATTCCTACTCTAATCCCCACTGATAAGCTCCTCCTATGCTATGAGGGTATTATGGATGACATCATGCAAGGTTTGAGGCATCATAATACTAACCTTTGCACGTATGCTAATGTTAAGGCCAATCAAGAATCTGTTGACCTTAAGTTTCTCGATATTAAGGTGCAGAGCATACCAAATCAACTCCATAAAATGAGCCTCGTACTCGGGCACTGTACGATTGCCCTGTCGCAAGGCATTGAACTCATTGAGTTGATGCTCAATGAATTCCTGTGATAGGTACCTCTCTCGGAACCGTTCCTCGAACAATTCCCATGACACGTCTTTGATGACGATGTTCAATTGTGGCAGGAGCATATTCTACCATAGAAGAGCTATCCCCTTTAGTTGAAAGACCGCCATGCGTACCTTCATGTTGTAGGTATAGTCGCGAAGTGAAAATCACATAGCCATATTCTCCAACCATGCCTTGGCAGTTGCACCATCCGGGGCACCAAAGAACTCAGGAAATTTGACCTTCTCAAGTTCACGGTGAATGCTACTAGTACCAACTGAAGTGTGCGGTGGACCCTCAGGGGGTGTCGATTCCCTGGCCTCATCTCTGTCCAAATGACTGATCAGTTCCTCAGAGATCCGTTGTAAATACCTCATCAGACCAACCACATCACCCACCGCTATTTTCTCCTGCCCGACAACCTGTTCGCCTCCTTGAGGGTTAGACCCCTTTGGCGTGGATGCAACTGTAGGCGTCGCGCCTCCTCCCCTAGTACCCCATCGTCTACCTCTGCGACGTCCTCTAACCATGATTACCTACACAAATACAAGTCAACTTAATTAGTAACATTATAATCCAATATCATATAAACGAAAGCTGAAGTGTTTCCAAGTCGTAGGTTGAACCCCCTCTAATACCATATGTAATGACCCCGATCGCTATGACTACAAGAGAAGCAGAAAGTGAAATTTTTTTCTTTTTTTAAACAGGACGACAAAAACGATTACAGCTAAACAATGCATCTGACGAAGAGCACCATGCCCGCAGAATAGGCAACATACAACTATGACTCTATGCACTGGCACAAGAGGAACTGGGAAAAACATGCATAAAACAATAAGGAGAAACGACTACCCGTCCGACACAAACATGACCATGCCTACAAGATAAGGGAAAAAATCCCCTTCTTGACACAACAGCCTCAATGACTAGTTAATTAGAAACTTGATGGCACAGAACCAAATGCATGAAGGCGTTCAACCCATGTGCCAAAAGCAAACTTACAATGATCAACAACACCCACACGGAAATCACAGACCCCAACCAAGTTATCCTTCGCCTCTATCCCTTAGGGAACATAATGATCCCCTCATCAAGAATCATGTCATCCCCAGGTGATAGGTACAATTATAACCCGGGCGCTACATACCCTCTCTGGACCAAGAACTCTAAATAAATCAAATCGCTAGGAGCTGAGTTACCGACAAGAGGACTACACCCACACCCCAGGAAACCGATCGTCAAGACGCAGGATGACGTCATTCGAAGAAAAGCACAAGATAATACACAAATTTTCCAACAACCCAACCATTAATCAAGTCTAAATTAGTCAATAATTACAATCTATTTTAACATTAATTACAATCTAATTTAGCAAGTCTAATTTACAATTTTTCAATAAATTACAATCTAATTTAACAAGTCTAAATTAATCAAAGTTAAAACTATCAACAATCGTTGTCACACTAATTTAACCATAACCATAGTCTAAATTAATCACTCAACCAAAGTTAACTGGTCTAAATCAACAGCCTTAACTCTCTACAATAATATTGACAATATCCATATGTTTAACAAAATTCAACTACGTTGTCCAATACATTGCAGTCTCTGGATAAATTCAATTGATAAACTATTCGAAAATAAAAAAATATATATCGCTTGAACAATAACCACGATGATTGAGAAATAATATCACTACGTAATAAACCTTGGCTTCCACAATATTAACCACCCTATCCATGATGATACTATTAACAATAAATTAAACGTTTATTTAAAAACTATCATCAATATTCAAATGATGGCAATGGAAATTAAAAAGATATCATTAATATCTGAAAGCTACGTTATTCAATGCTATCCATAATAATTATGATGATGTCAACAACATTTAACCTGCCATCTACCACATCTATATGCTATCAGCAATATATTGAATCTCCAGTCTCGCCCAACCACCCACAAGAAGCAATTACACACTGTTATTATTAAACTCTGTCGACATCTATTTACAACACCCGCTACAATGCAGTAACTGTTGCCCTACAATTTATGGGAATCGCTACACATTCAGACACTCTGTCATATCTATAAAAAAAAAATTATCATACATATTAAAGGGTTGTAGTTAAAGAGGTTGTCTATAAACCAAGATCAAGGATTGTTTAATATTCATGTAGGGTCCATTAACTCATGTAACAATATCAATAAAAAATTCCATCAACCATCCAGTGAATCAGAAAAGGTATGGCATAGCTGGGTAAGGAAAGTATAATTATTTTATGGTTGACTATGAATTCCTGCGTGGATAAACCAATGGAACTATACCTAACATCCACCAAAAAAACAAATTCGTTGTCCATTTGAAAGGAACACTGAATGTAAAGTCATTGTCCAATAGGACGAAATTAAAACACATTCATTCAATGGGGTAAGGTTGTTGTCAAAAGGAAACTAAAACCGCAGTGATGTACCAATACAAATACCCAGACCCTAAGATTCTCTCCCTGACATTAAAATGAAACTCCCACACATGGAAATGTTGGGTTTAGCATTTAGAATTCCCAGAAAATAAAAATGGACACGCAGGCATAGACACGTTGTGGTCTATCACTAAGTCATGGTCAAAAGGGGAAGGAAATCTTTGAGTATAACTTCACGTTTGTTGGGCTAATTCTCTTTTATTGTAATATAATTTTGTAGAGAAAAGAAACACCAACCAGGTGTATGAAAAACACAGGGAAAAAAATCTCCCTTAAAACCGATTACAATGCAAAGGAAATCACAGTCCAAAATAGTAAAAAAAATGCCTCGAAATTGCACTCAATAGGGTAATGATTGCAGTAAAAAAAAAGGAAGATTGTAGAGTATCCCAAGCATAAAAATTGTGTGAAGTAAAGATACTAACTTTTTGTGCAAGAGAATCTATTCACAGTCAAAAATAATAAACCTCTACCATTACATGGGAGAGAAAAATGCTACCACATACTGTGAAAATGCCAAGTAAAGTTGCAAGGTAAATTTTCCATTGAGAAGTGAGAAAAACGAACAGTATAATCGCGAGGGAGTGCATTAAACACAGAGCTAACTATCCAGGAATATATTAAAAATGTAGAGTCAAATTTTTTGTGGATGAGTGTGTTGAAGTGCTGAGAATAAACACATGCCAAATGTATGGAAACGTAGAGAAAAAATTTCCCTTAAAACAGATTAAGATTCATAGGAAAATCATTGGCGAGATGGGTCAGAATGCAAGGTAAATTCTCCTTAAAACATAATGAAATTGCAAAGGAAAAATTACAGTCAAGGTATTAAATTACAGAGCAAAAATTAGCCAGTTTGTAAGGAATAAAATTTCAGAGTAAAAAGATAAGTAATTCGACATCAAGACGTAGGGAAAATGCAGAGTTAAAAATTAGGGGATAGGAATTATAACAATGGAATAATTACTCAACACAAGAAGGTGCAATGACCATCAATCATCCAAGAACAATTGACAAGGGTATATTACTGGGAAAAACATCCTTCGCTCATCATCCAGGCACAAAAAAGTAGAGCATTAGGATCTATAGGTCTATTAACACTGAAGTGACGACTGTCGATACGTCTCCTCGTCGACTGCTTAGGCATGGATTGATGATCTAGGGATGAGGACAAAGTAAAGCACCACTCTTCACAATAAATCAATAAAACCAATAGGACAGTCACAACATTCAGGGATCGAATGCCAAGGGAATCAAGTCAAGCAATGAGCTTAAGGGTGTGGGGAAATTAAGATCTCAATTAATATGCTAAGTCCAACACCTTCTTTACACAGATAAAAGTATAGAATTGAAAGCGTAAGGTCAATGATAATCTACCATGAAGAGTAAAAGTAAGCATACAATATCCCAAGGTGACAGATCTGAGTCGTTGTCCCACGCGCTGTGTGCATCTCCCTCTTGCCGCCCGATGAGACTTCAACTGTACCTCCCAGCCAATGCTAGGGGTACTCTTCTTCCCCCTTATCCCCCCAAGCCGTGAAGGGTCCACACACACTCAACTAGAGAACAAATAGCTCTCAGCTCGCCTCGCAAGGATGAGATACCACTCCTCACCGAGCTGGGTATCCCAATTCCCACAAGATAAGTCAGTCAAGTGTAAAATTTTGCAACGTAACGTTATGCATAACAAAAGAGATCCATCCTCCTCCTCCTCCTCCTTCCTTTATATAAAATTTCTAACTCATTTCTTTCCCAATTTCCCATTTGATTTAGTGTTCAATAATTTAATTCAGAAAAATCCTCCTCGTACATGTATCACCCATCCCCTTCGTTGCACCAGAAATTAAATTCATTAATTATTTAATTACCCCTATTTCCCTCACCTACTTAAAATCATTCCTAGAATCTCTCCTAGGTGTCCCCATATTCCCTTACACATTTTAAGGACTTACCCCCTTACTAATTTACTAGTTGAGTTCAATTTAGAAAGTTCTTAAAGGCAAGATTCCTTACTAAGTTAGTCATTCTGCTTTTTCCTTATGTTTCCCTTTCTCTTTATGTTTCCCCCTTTTTCCCTTAGTTTCCTAATTCTTTTAATTTCCCTCTTTCCCTTTTTATCTAAAATCAAATTAGCAAGTGTAGGAAATTACATTTTTCCCCTTTTTCTTTTTAATTAATAAATTTTTAATTAGCATAAGTAACAAAACAATTATTTCCTTTTTGTTAAAAAGTAATCCCCCAAAGTAATTTGATTTTTATAAATTAAATGAATGTCTTACCCCCTTCTCGTCATATGTTTAACAATGATTATATATATATATATATATATATCACAAGTATCACTTAGACCTAAATTGTTTTTTCCTAGGCTGGGTGATATTTTATTAGGGAAATTGTTTTTAAATATTTCTTATCACATTATTCATTCTAAGGCCATCTAGGTTTAATCACTTATTATTTAAGAACATGACGTTCCCTTCAGGACACATTACGTGCTCCAAGGGTGCCACTCACATTTTCACTGACTTGGTAGACATCAAAAACCCCTAGAGTCAATACTCCGTCAGGTGATCTTGTGGGAGACTAAGAGCCTCTAAGGAATAAGGCCCCAACCTTATTGTGCACCTCTTAGAATCATCATGAGTGACTGTCGCAGTCTACCCTCACAACATCGTGGGTCTTCTCAAACTAGGTAGTCGTTAACCTACAGTTCGAGCCACCGCGGGAGTGCTAGTAGGCTATGGCAGGGTTGTTGTCCACACCTCTCCCTCAATGTCTCTCGTGGTCCTGCATGACCTTGCTACTCCACATGTGAGTCTGGTCAGCAAGCTATCGTCAGCCTGCATCATCAATGAATCATGTCAGAATAAAATCCATAATCATAACATCTAAACAGATGGACATATTTCATATATAGAACAATCAAACCCCAATAGTCCACTCCCTTACTCGATCTAGAGTCCAAGGGTTTCATCGATGCCTCAACATCCTTGAGGTCCAAATCCTGCACACTCAACAACACCAAGTCAATAGAACCTGTCTAACTCAAAACAAAAAAATAACATATAATCACATCCATAATGCCTCATAATCATAATCAACGACCAATGGTATAATAATCCGGATCACTTGCATGCAAGTGTCAAAGAATTATTTCGCTCAGTGCGCGCAAGAGCGGGATGTTACACCCTAGTTTAAATGAACTCTTTTTCACCTTAACCCTCAAATAAACATGATATATGACACTAAATTCTTTATGCAATTTGTTCTGATCTACTTAACTTTTCTTTCGATCCTGTGCGACCTTTAATTTTTGTCATGTTTTTTTAACAATCTGCTCCAATTCTTGTAACATATCTAGTCCAACCATGATTCTATCAATTAAATTGTCCCAGCTAATAGGAATTGTTAATTTTATGCCATAAATAATTTCAAATGGACTCATTTTGGATGAGGTTTGGTAACCATTATTATACACAAATTCTACCAGATGTAAGCACTCTTCCCATTTTGTTGGTTTGTCCATAACTTACATGCATAACATGTCTTCAATGATTTGATTAATACACTTATTTGTCCATCTTTTTGAGAATGGTAGTTGGTACTAAAATTCAACTTATTTTTAAACCTGCAAATAAGGCCTTCCAAAAAATTGAAGTAAACTTAACATCCTTGTCATAAATCACCATTTTTGGTACTCTGTGTAATCTAAAAATTTCTTTCATAAAAAATTCTGCAATATGAATAACCTTGTAAGTGGATTTCACAGGGTATAAATGAGCATATTTACTTAACTTGTCAAATAATACCATGATTGAATTGTGTTTTATTTGTGTTTTTGGAAAACCTGTAATAAAATCCATTGATATGACCTCCCATTTTCATTCTGATACATGAAAAGGTTGTAAAAAACCAGTTGGATGTTGGTGTTCTTCTTTTACCTTTTGACATTCTAAACACTTGGTCAAATAGTCATCTGTATCAGATTTCATGTTAGGCCAATAAAACTATTTTCTTAGTGTTGTAATCATTTTTTGATATCCAGGATGGCCTAGATAAGGTTTTTTATGGATTTAATTTAGAATTAATAGAATTAGGTACGTAAATTATGTTTTTAAACCTCAAAATTATTTCCTTGTTGATTTTGTAATCTGTCCTAATTGATTTGTCGTCATATTTCAACTTAATTTCCTTTATCCTTTTATATTCATCATCTATTACATTTACAGATCTGATTTTTTCATTGAAGTCACTATCAGGTTTGCTAATTTCTATCTCATAAATAGTACATGTTCTTCTACAAAGTGCGTCCGCAACTTTATTTTCCTTCCCTTTTATATGTTTGATTTCAAAATCAAACTCCCTTAACAATGTAAGCCATATTACTTGATGTGCATTCAATCCTTGTTGATTAAATAAATACTTTACACCATTGTTGTATGTTAAAATAAAAGATGTCCTTGCAATTAAATAATGACGCCACATTTTTAATGCACGAATCAAAGACGCTAACTCTAAGTCATGTGTCACATAATTACATTCATGATATTTTAACTTTCATGATTCATAACAAATCATGTGTCCCTTTTGTGATAAAATTCTACCTAACCCTTCTTTACTAGCATCAATGCAAACCGTAAATTCCTTGTAAGGGTTAGTGACCTTAAGAATTGGTGCCATAGTTAACAGTTCTTTTAACTTATTAAAACTTTCCTGGCATTCATGTGACCAAATAAATTTTACCCCCGTTTTCTGTAAGGATATAATAGGAAAAACGATCTTGGAATTTTTTTCAATAAAGTGTTTGTAATAACATGTTATCCCCATAAAATATCGTATTTCTACAACATTCATGGGTACATGCCATTCTACAATTGCCTTTATCTTTTCTGGGTCTTGGAAAATCGTTCAATAAAGTGTTTGTAATAACCTATTATCCCCATAAAATATCGTATTTCTACAACATTCATGGGTACATGCCATTCTACAATTGCCTTTATCTTTTCTGGGTCTATTTCTATTCCATCCTCTAAAACAACATGTCCCAAATATTGTATCATTTTCAGGTAGAAATCACACTTGTTAAATTTGGCGTCCAATTTATGTTCTCGTAACGTTTGTAACACTATTTTTAGGTGTTGTTCATATTCCTCTTCATTTTCTGAATAAATCATAATATAATCAATAGGTATCACAACAAACTTGTCTAGATACTTACTAAATATGTTTTTTCATTAAACACATAAACGTTGTTGGTGCATTTGTAAGTCCAAATGGAATCACTACAAATTCATAGTGTCCATATAATGTTTTAAAAGTTGTTGTTTTAAAAGTCCCTATGTAAAAATGTCAAGAAGTTCGCCTAGGGGCGCTACCTTAGCTGGGAAAAAACACCAAGAAAATCACAGACAATCCTCATATGCAAACATAAATAATTTCAAAACATTTGTATAGATTTGTTGTCCTTCAAATGTAAAAACATTGTCTATTAAATAGGTGATAATGTTGTCTCTTCAAAAGACTTGGAGATAAGGTTATCTGTTGAAAACTATCTATGGGATAAAAACGCAGTCATATGATATTGCAGTCTAATGATATTACAATTATACATGTAGTCTAAAGATATTGCAATTGTAAATTCGCTATCATTGATACATGTAGGATCGTTGTCAACAATCTTAATCGCTACCCATTACTCAGGGATTAATCAGAGTTTAAACAATTAAATCGCTACCATACTTAAACATCACCAGACTTGAAAAATATTAATAGCTTCAATATTAAATCGTTGGGTAATATAAAACATGAAATAAAAATTTGTTGTCTATAAAAATTTACTATCTATAAAATATAAAAATTGTTGTCTATATTCACATATTCACTGAATATAATTTATTGAATATAATTCTTGGTCTATACTCACATATATTTCGTTGAATACAATTCACATATAATTCGTTGTCTATAATTCACACATAATTAAATTGCTCAGATTAAAATAGATGTCAAACAATTAAATTCGTTGCCTACTAAAACGATATTGTATCTATTTGAAAATTGTTGCCTAGCCATCCCTATTGTTGTTTAAGAATTGGTAAATAGATGTGTAAACCTGGGCGAAATTTATGTCCTTAACATATTAAAAACGCAATCATTCCATATTACCAACATCGATATTTACCAATCAAGGCGTTGATGTTTATCCTTAAAATCACAGAGATTCTACCAATCAAAGAACTAGGTAAATCGTGGAGTGAAGGCTATGTTTTATGCCAATAAAATCATGGAGTAAAAACTGTCTAAAAAATGAGAATCACAGAGAAAATTTTGGGGATGACGTAGAGATTTGCATAAAGGAAATGCAGAGATGAGAGGTCAATCAATCAGAGATGAATCAATCAAAATGCAGAGATACTCATTCACAAGAAGGCGCAAAGACTAATCATTCAACAATGAATCAATCAAACACTGAGATATTCATTCACAAGGAGGGTGAAAGAATTATAGATTAATCATAAAATAAAAATGCAGAGATAAGTAGGGGTTAGATAGTTGGGCGAAATTTATCCATCACTTATTATCCATGCACAAAAAGCAAGGCATTTGAATCTATAAGTCTTTAAACACTGGAGTGATGACCGTCGATTCGACTCCTGGCCGACTGTTGAGGCACGAACTAATAACTTAAGGATAAGGGACAGAAGATAAAAACACACAATAAGAACCAACACAGAGAAGTCATTGTAATCATAGTTTGGGTCCACCATGGGCAATCAATTCAAAATACAAGAAGAATAAGGTTGGGATGAATTTAAGTTCTCTGATCAAAACGTTGGCCTCATCAAGACAAATTGTTGAAGATAAAAGTGAAATCTCTGGATAGTGTTATGGTGAAAAAAACATAATCTTTAACAAAGTATAAGTACATTTCTAAAGGTGCAGGAACAATATTTAAACTACCATTGAATACAAATATACACGTGCATACCGCAGCCAAATGCAAAAGCTCCGAGTCATTGTCCCGCACGCGATCTGTCCAGCTCCCTCTTGCCAACCGATGTGACCTCACTGGTACCTCCTAGCTAATGCTAGGGGTACTCTTCTTCCCCCTGAGCCCCTCGAGCCGCAAAGGGTCCACGCACACAATACCAAAGAATACTAGCACTCAGCTCGACTCGCAAGGTCGAGCTACCACTCGTCAACCCAGATGGGTATCCCAACTCCCACAAGAGAAAGTTTAGTCAAGGTAAAATTTTAGCAGCGTAACATTACGCAAAAAGATGAGATCCATACTCCTCCTCCTCCATCATTTTTATAGAGTTTTTAAGTAATTAGTTTCCCAAATTATCATTAATTCCTTTTTCAGTTAATTAATTTTGAAAAACCTCCCTTGTACACATGTCGCCTGATCCCCTAGTTGCAACAAAAAATCAATTTTATTAATTAATTAAATATTCCTATTTCCCTCATCCGCCTAAGAGAATTCCTAAAAACTCTCTTCTATGTGCCAATATTCCCTTACAAATATTAAATGACTTATGCCTTACTTAATTCTTAGTTGATTTCATAAATAGAAAGTTCCCAAGGCAAGATTCCTTACTAAGTTAGTCATTCAACTTTTTCTTTACATTTCTCATTTTCTTTAAGTTTCCCTTTTTATTTAAGTTTCTTATTTCTTTTAAGTTTCCCTCTTTTTCCTTTTTAACCAAAAATCACTTTAGCAAGTGTAGATAAAACAACCATTTACCTTTTTTCCTCTTTAATTAAAAAATATTTTTTAGCAAGTGTAGATAAAAACAACCATTTACTCTCTTTTCTTTTTAACTAAAAATTAATTTAGCCAATGTAGATAAAAACATTTTCTGGGCACCTCCATTTGACCTGGGCATCCCCTTTGTTCCATTTGGGAGTTGCTGTGTCTGTCGGGTCATTTTTACTGCCTGCGCATCCATAGTGTGTGTGCGTTGATTTCTACTT
>JZKD02S0585816.1:83229-99063 GCA_000966675.3 Picea glauca
TAACATAAATTAAAATATTAACACCAAATAAATGAAGCTCAACCATTTATTTGTTAATCAATAATAAAATTTAATATATTCTTTTAAAGATTCTTTTAATCTTATCAGCCTTTCGACATTGATCAGCCACAATTATGTGGCTGTGCTAGTTACATACAGTCAATGAGATCGTTTCTTAAGATTAATGACCACCGATTTTTTTGTAGGTCCTCAACGAATTATTAAAAATTCCAAATTAACCTTGTTTATCATCATAGGTTAGTTAAGGAATGATAATTTTGAGAGGACTGAGTTTGGTCTTGAGTCACATAAAATTTGACGGGAAGTTGAATCTTTAGTTTCCTCCCGTGGTCAAATTCGGTAGCTCTTATTGGAAATTTCATAATCTAATTAATTACATGTTATCATTATTGATATGTCCTAAGGATCAAAGGATTCATGAAGCGACAAATGTATTGTTTTTGTTGATCATTGTACATGCGTTGGGATAATGTATTGTTTATGTTGATCATTGTACATATGTTG
Source organism: Picea glauca (assembly GCA_000966675.3). Classification (NCBI taxonomy): domain Eukaryota; kingdom Viridiplantae; phylum Streptophyta; class Pinopsida; order Pinales; family Pinaceae; genus Picea; species Picea glauca. Next base: position 83,755 of record JZKD02S0585816.1, read on the forward strand.
GGAATAATGTATTGTCTTTGTTGATCATTATACACGCGTTGGGAATAATGAATTTAATAAATTTCATATCCATTAAAATTAAATGATTCCATCTCTATAACCTAAAAGTACGTTCTCTATAACTTAGATTTCACATACTTTTAGTAATTTAGTCATTAGATCACACTTAGTATAAATAGTCGTTACAATATTGATGATGAAAGTGCATTAGCGTATGTCAAATTTTGTTTCGGTCGAAAAAGGGATTGAGGATCTATTTTTAGACAATGTTAGTTTTAAAAAGAAACCCAAGTTTTTAGACAATGTTACTTTATTTAGTGAATAAATTATTAAATTAATATGAACCTTAGCGAGATCTTGCTTTTATGAACCTGAGGGAGATCTTGAAGTATTATATGGTAATTCCAATAAATGTTGACTTGACATGGAATGTGATTTTATGTTAACACCTTGTGATGCGAAATTTTCAAGATAATAAAGATATGTGGTTGATTAGTTGCAATTGATGTTGTCTAGATGGACTCCATTGAGTGGTTGTAATCCGTAAAAGAATAAGTTAATATTATAGATTTCCATAGATGTAGCGTGTAAATTACTTGGTTATAATGAAGTTTTTGAGTAATCTAAAGTTACTTAAATTTCCAAATTAACTAAGGATTTTCATATTGAAATATTTGTACAATATTTTGGTTTTGGCTAAATATCTTAGGTGTTAAATGCGAAACATAAAAGACTATGTAAGAAGTTGTTTTACTACTAGGTAATTTGAGTAAGATTAATGATGTAAATTAATCTTAGATCACCTATCTATTGGTTCTTGTTACTAGGTGATTGTACTTATGTAATGAAATTAATAAATTTCTTATCATATTTTCATATTAGAGAAAAGATATTAATTTTTGTATTCACATTTAATTGTGTTGTGTAATTGCGGACCATGTTACCAGATTATTCTTGTGCTTTGAATAATTTATGGATAAGTAATGTTATTGATCTTAGACTTGAATTTGGTATAGGATTGGATTTGTGGGAATTAGATATCTCCTTGTTCCTTAGAATAGTTGTCATTCCTGATATATTAAATGGTCAAAATCAATCGGATGAATACTAGACTTGAGCATTGATTATGTGTCCTGGAGGTCCTAACCTTACAGGGTTGATTGAGATGATAGACATTTTGATGTGAATGATCTTTTAGTAACAATGATTTTTTATTTGAATCTTGATTATATTTTGATATTGATGAGAAAATAATATGTAATTTGATATATGATATTGTCACATATAACTTGTCCTAACTATTGCTTCAAAAAAAATCACTATTGTATTCACTCACATTTATGTCTTAACGATTGGTTCATTACATAGATACATCAACGTCATAAATTAATTATGTCGTGCTAACACAGTGTTAACTACTTATTTAACCAATGATTAAACTTGGTTTATAAAAATGCAAGGTTTAAGGAATTCCACGAGGTGAGATATCGGCCAAGCCAGGTATTGGCGCCATTAAAACTCATTGTTGTCTTAACCTGAAAGTACCATCAAGACTTAATTATGGCATGGTAAACTGAGACAAATATCCATCACTTTTTCAATGCATCGATTCATTCAGATTGAGCGTAGAGCCAAATGCTTCGTTCTCTCTGGTCATAGGGTTTAATCGTTTATCTCTTGTAGTTGTAGTGTGGCTCAAGAAGGAGCTAGAACAAATACCACTATTCATAGGTAATGTTATACTCCGTCGTTTCGATGGCTGGATATATTTGAACATATATGCATCAATTGTGCTACTTGTGTTTTTGTCCGCAAGTATTCTCTGAGTTTGGATGAACAACTTGGCAAGAATCAAATAGAGTGTTGATTATTCACCTCCTTGAAAAGGTAAAATGAATATTATTTTGGATTTTATAGCCTTTGGTTTTCCTCTTGTAAATTTACTTTTTTATTCAAAGCTTTCTAAACTTTGTCTATGGTTTACCTACAGAGTAAGATGACGTCATATAGACCAAGTAACTTGGATTATTCTCCAAGATTGAGATTACCCACTTGTGTTTCTATTAGGTTTTGGTTTTTCTCATTAAAGACGATATTGAGAGCATCAGTTCATGGTAGCACTGAGTTATAGCTTCCGTGATTGAGTAGGGAAGTATTTTTCCCTTTTAAAGTGCCACTAGCTCAACATTTGATACTTGAATAATATCGCCATGGTTTAAAATTTTATTTTAATATTTCAATTGATTGAATCGACGGTCATAGAAGTGAGTAAATCTCCTATGTATAAATTTTAATATTACACTGTGATTATTTTACTCTTGATTCACATGCACTTGTTATAATTTGTTGTATATGTTTATATATATACCCTTTTGCTTACTTCTACAGTTTGGCTCTCTATTTATAACATTTTGGTAGCATAATCTTCATGATTAAATATAATAGAAATATTCACAATACTTCTTTGTATTTCTTAAGCACAAGACACCCTAGTCGAATGGCTTCATACACGCTCTTTTTTTCATAATATTTTATGCTATTTGTTTCCATACCGTATTGAAATGGTTTTATGGTTATGAGTCATGTATGCGCCATCATGAATCTAGTTTAGTTTGGGGTTAAGAGCATCATTCATTTTACTTCTTGTAATATATGCTACCATTCTTATATCTTTTTGAGAAAACTGTTTTTGAATCCCATCAATAAAAACTAACATATAGAAATGTATAACACAAAAATAATTATGCACATCCTTATTGTGTGAAAAATAGGTTTTTTTAGTTTTAAACCAACAATGTATTCATCATCTATACAATTAATCTTATTTGAAAAGAAAAGATAAACTAAGTGTATTTCTTTTATTTCTCATTGCAATATATAAACAATAAACTTTCCACATAAGATAATGTTCTACAGATTCCTCTATGTATTCCTTGCTATTTTGATTAACAATATACAATTCGATGAAATTATCATTCTACAAGTATGTTAATGTTTTTTGTTGCAAACAATTCAATAATAAATAGAATACAATACACATTTAGTTATAAATAAATATTGTATATTTTTCAACCATTTTCTACTATAATATTGGTCAATTATTAGCAAAATAAAAATAAATAAAATAATAGAACATATATGAGCCTACTTCAACAAACTAGGAAACAAACTGAGTAAAGAACCAGTTCCTCCAAACTATAGACACGGAAAACCAAATCCACTTTTCCTTGTCACCCCCGGGCCTAAATCATTATTCCATGGGGACTGAAAACTGTATAACCTCTCCCAGATTTATTTGAGTTTAATTGTTCATTGAACCATCAAACTCTTTTATTCACAAGTACTCAATAGAATATTTCCTCATAACACACTTGTCTTTATTATCTTTGCCTAAGTATTTTCAAGTTGGCCTCATCCCTAACCCTAGGGAATCTTCTTGGCCTACTTTTGTGCTAGTGTGTTCCCTCACATCCCACACCTTTGAGAGTATGGTTCCACTTGTCCCATGCACAATAATTCACTCTAATGGTTCTATCATTTTCACTCACCCATGGAATAATGATTTACTCTTTCTAATATGATTCCCTAATTAGTTTGTCTCTTGTTAATTAAATAAATAAAAAATAAAAGTTACAAAAATATTCCTCATCAATGTTTCTGATGACATAGTTCCACATCAGTCTTTTCCAATACTTACAAAATATCAAATTTTGACATAAAGTAGCAAGAAATTAAATGTTTAAATATTTAAATTGAGGGGCATTAAGTGTTTCAGCCTGAGTGTATCAGTTGTACAATAGAGATGGGTATGTATTTCTTATGGCTTACTCCATATCCCATGTAGCCTCCTCGGGACTAAAGTGCCTCCACTCCACTTTAACTTGAGCAATGGATTGGTTCCTTTACAAAATTTCCTTCCTATCAAGAATATGTAGTGGCTCCACATGAAACTCACCTTCAGGTTCCACCTGAATCACATTCAAATTTACAACATGAGTTATGTCATGTACATAATTATTTAATAGTGAAACATGAAATACATTGTGAACTTTTAGGATGGCTAGAAATGCAAGCTGGTAGGCCACTCGCCCTGCCCTGGAGATAACTTGAAGTGGCTCACAATACCTTGGTGCTAACCTGTTACTTTTTCCCAATTTTAGAACGTTGTTATTGGGTCTAACTTTAAGATAAACATGATCCCCTATTATTGCGATTCTCTTGGAGTGCCAAAGCGGGTAAAAATATCTTTGTAAATAAAAATATAACTGACTCTTCACTAGGAAAACGAAGGGATTTTGCTTCTACGCACTTAGTTACATAATCGGTGAAAACTAAAATGTACCTTTTTTTACACTTCTGAAGGAGAGATTGGCCCCACAAAATCCAAGGCACATCTTTTGAAGGGTTCGAAAATAGCTTGGGTTTGTAAGGGAATCTCTTCTTCTTGCACTGGATTACCCATTCTATGACAACTATCACAACTTCTCACATAGTTTATGGCGTCCTTAAACAACGTTTTCTAATAATATCCTTGATGAAGCATCTTGTAAGTAGTCCTTTTATCTATGAAATGGCCTCCACAGGGGCTATCATGGCAAGATTTCAGGATTTCATATGTTTCATCATCTCGTACACGTCTTCTAATAAACATGTCAGGCCCAATATTGAAGAGATATCCCCCGATCCATGAATAAGTTACATCGTTCTTGACAATTTGTTGCTTTTCTCTTGGGGAGAGATGTTGAGGCAACTTCCATGTGGCCAGATAATTGGATATGTCTGCAAACCACAAAATGTTAGTGGAAACAACAAACAAATGTTCGTCAGGAAAAATATCATCAATAAGGGTGTTTTCATCATTATTATGGATCTGAAAGAGAAAATCTGCGACTAAGTTTTCTTTACCAGGCATATCCACAATGGTAATGTTAAATTCCTACAGCAATAGCAGCCACCTAGTGATCCTACCATTTGTGATGGGATTATTCATTAAAAACTTGATGGCAGAATGGTCAGTGTGAATAAAAGTTTCATTGCCCGTAATATAATGTCTAAATTTATTAATAGCATGCACGACAACTAATAATTATTTTTCTATGACGGTGTAGTTGACCTCTGTTGGTGATAATTTTTTCCTACTGTAATAGATAGCATAAGATAAATGATCCTTTTTATGTCCTAGGATAACCCCAAGAGCAGTGTCTAAAGCATCAGTACAAATATGAAATGGAAGGGACCATTCCGGTCCCCGCAAAACTGACATTGTGGACAACTTTTCCTTCAATATTTTGAAAGCAATTTGACACTGAGAATCCCACAAAAGTTAGTATCTTTAGCTAACAATTTGTATATAGGTGTAGCTATCTTTGTTAAGTTTTCAATAAATATTCGATAGTAGCCAGCATGAACCAAAAATATTCTTACCTCCTTTGGTGAATGGGGTGCAGGAAATTCCATGATGACCTTAATCTTAGCTGGATCCACTTTAATACCTAAAGAAGAAACATGATTCCCAATGGTGCAGACCCCCTCCCCTCCTAAGGAATGCACGACCTCTCGGTCATGATATTTTATTCGAGAGTCAGGTGATTCTCTTTAAAACCTCATTGGTCTCATCCTATGTCAACCATAGGTCCTCACAGCTCTCAATGTAGGCTCTACGACACTTATGACCTTCTCTTCCACGCTCTGCGAAAGTCTTAGAGTTGGCGTTAGTGCCCTATATATTGGCCCCTTCTCAAATGTGACCTTGATGATGACCACATGATTGTGGGTGTAGTCACAAGAGATTTGGAATCAAACCACTTTCAGGCCTGCAATTCTCCTCGAGCCTCCACGTGTCTCCACGATGAAACCACGGTATGGATTGTGGCCCACCCTCAAAATTTTAGAGTTCGCGCTACTCTTGTCCCCGCAATGCGATATGGCCATCGATTTAACGATCTCGACAATGCTTCCAATGAATGACTGAGATATGTTCTCTAAGATCAACGATTTGGATTTCTTTGCGATTCGAGACTCCAGGGTTTTGAAATCTAAAACCTCAAACTTGCTCCCCTTGAAACTCACAGAATCCTTCCACATGTCCACTTGGTTGGACAGTTGAGGATTTCTTCAATTCTTTATCTAGGATCTTCAGATATTTGCCACATCTCCTCCGGATCCAACGGCTATGAATCACTTCGGGACTTTACCTGGAGTTCACGGATTCACGCCACATTCCCCTTAGATCTCACGGTCCAGATATTATTTCGGGAATTCAGGTCTCCCCGCTTTGGCGATCTCAGTTTTCAAATTGAAATCCCACTTTAGCTTTTTTCAGGAGTTTGATATTTGTTGAAAAGTGTCCTCCCACAGATCAAAGGCTCTCGTCTCTTTATCTCTTCGGGCTTCTGGTGTTTTAACACTCTAGTCCCCTACCTTACTTTCGATCTTCAGACCTGTCGACACGTATCCCTATTAATCTAATGGTCCATATTAGTTTCGACCCTCTGACACTCTATGCTTCAGGGATCTCAGTTTTCAAACTTGATTGTGCCTGAGCTCGTGATATCTGAAATGTTGATATTCCTTTTCCACAGATCAATATTCCTAATTCTTCTACGATCTGATGGTCCAGATCACGTCGGGATTTCACGTATCGCGATTTCTGGGTAGTTGGTTCCTCTACACTCCCCACTCCCGAAATGCCAAAATTTCAGAGTGCCCCAAATCAATGGCTCATGCTCCTCTGGATCTAATGGCTTTGATCAAATCATGATTTCACAATTCGCGAGTTCTCGTAACTCTATTCTTTGACCTTTCATCCTCTGCACTTACTCTTCGTTGTCTGGACATTGATAGGATGGTCTAGATCTTTTCCTTTGAACTTTCACTTTATTCAGACTTAGAATATGTTTTGAAAGGTTCAAAGTCTTCGACCTTTATTCTTCCTGCAAGTCCTCTTCTTGGATCTCATCCATGGCTTATAAAAAGCATTGTCCTTCCTCATCTTGGTCTTATGAAGACTTCGACTTCCCGCACACTCCTTGAGCTTCAGGGATTTGATAACTCAGATCCTAAGGATTTCTCAAAGAGAATTTCCTCTCACCCTCCTAGCATTCTCGTTTCCTAGTTCTTCGACTCCTTTCAAAGTCCCTTCGACACTTAGTCGAATCTCGAATCTGTGCGCTCCTTGCACCAGATCTTTACGCAAGGTTTGAATTCTCACAGACAACTGTGCATGCCTTGCACCAATCTCTTTGCACTCCTTTCAAAGTGAAAGTTTCCTGCTATCTCTTCTGAGATTTAGAATCGGAATGGATCCTGTTAACGCACTCCTTGTGTTCTGTTTGCACACCTTGCACCACTCAACAGAAGAGAAACAATTGAAACTTATGCTAACATTCACAGTTCCATCTACTCATAACGAGATTCACTCATTCTTTCATGAAGACACAAATAACAGGGAATCAAAAACAATTTTCACACCATGCATTGGATCAATTTTCCTCTGTTATATTCCAAAGTGAAAAATGCCTACAACTGAAATAAAAAACAACAACTGAAAACTGAAATTTCCTACTAACTCGCAGCTAGCCTCATTTCGGCGTAGAAAATATCTATTTATCTCAGAGGGATCTTAGGGTTCCCCTTGGCTACTTGTATACTCTATAACTTATCCTAACAACTATCTATACCAGTCGCATTCTAGAGCCAGAGTGGAAAATGACACTTCACTCGCAATCATTCAAGCATGTCTCAAAGGAATTTTTTGGCGCTGAGTTCAAGCGTTCCTCAAAAGATTATTTCCGGCCCTGATTTTAGGTGTTCTTCAAAATATCCATTGTGACTGCTAGTGTTGGGATTTTGAAAAATATTCCCATGCACTGAGTGGTCCTGAACCGTATTATTGCCAACGATGCTCCTGCACATACTCCCCTTGACAAAAATTCATGGACTCCTATCCATGATATCCTTCACTGAATTTCCATGCTTCCGGATAGCAACTTATTTTTCCCAACTGACATCTTCTATTGGGTGTCCCTTTCACTTGACCATATATTCAAAATAGGTCTTTCTCTTGGTCTTTTTGTCGATCCTCTGATCAACGATCTTCTCCATCTATGGATTTTCTGCTACAAGCATTTGTTTCTCCGATTGAATCTTCTCTTGATCTTCTAATCCCTCTGTGTCATATTTCATTTAAGGATACAGGTCCGAAACATTGAATATGGGTGATATGCCCACATCATCTGGAAGCTCAATATCATAGGCATTTGCATCAAACTTCCTCAAGATATTACATCACCCTATATTTTTAATCTTTAACTTGTTAGATGTTCCCCTAGGGAACCTTTCCTTCCTGAGATGTGCCAGAACCTGATCTCCTACTTCAAATTTAAGTTCTTTGCAGTGTTTATTAGCTCTGCGTTTGTACTCCTAGTTAGAAATCTACAACTATCCTCTAATCTGGCTATGGAGCTTCTCCATTTCTGCAGCAAAATCTTCTTCTCTAGCGCTCTTGATCTCACTATGTTCCAAATATCTCAACTCAGATACTCCCTTGGGTTTCATTCCATACAATATTTGGAATGGGATATTTCCAATGCTCCTATTTGGTGATTCATTGTATGCAAATTCTTCCTGTGGAAAAATATGATCCCATTGATTATGGTGCTCAGTGACCAGACTCCTCAATATATTTCCCAAACTTGTGTTTACCACCTCAGTCTACCCAACTGTCTGAGGGTGATAAGTTGAGTTGAAGGAGAAATATTTCCCCAACTTCTTCCACAGTGTTCTCCAAAAGTGACCAACAAATTTTGTGTCTTTGTCCGAGACAATGCTTCTGGGTAGGCCATGAAGTCTTACAACTTCCTTGAAAAGAAGATTTGCAACATGTGTTGCATCACCAATATTCTAGCATGGGATAAAATGTGCCATATTTGAAAATCTATCCACCACCAAAAATATGGAATCAAATCCTTTTTGCGTTCTTGGTAGTCCCAACACAAAATACATGCTTGTTGCATCCTAAGGTCTCTCTGGTATTGTCAATGGTTGATACAATCCATTATTCTGTCTCTTCCCTTGTGCATGTTAGCAGATCCTACATTTGTTCACAAACTTTATCACTTTTGTTCTCATAACTAGCGAATAGTATGAACTTCTCAATTGTGCAAATGTTTTATCATGGTTGAAATGTCCAACCAATCTTCCACTATGATTTTCTTTCAAAAGGTTATCCCTCATTGAACATATTTGTATGCACAAATGATTTCCCTTTAATAACAATCCCTCTTGAATCATGTACTCTGTCCACTGGCTTCTGTCTCTCATCACAGGCTTTGTACATGCTTCATATGACTCCTTGAAATCTGTATCATCACAATACATGTCCTTAAGGTGTTCAAACCCCAAGGTCTTCACCTGGAATTCCTGCAGAATCAAACATCTACTGCTTAATGCATCAACAACTTTTTTAGCATTCCCAGCGATATGTTTCATGAAAAAAGTAAAATTATGCATAAACTCAACCCATTTTGCATGCCTCTAATTCAATTTTTCCTTCCTGGTTATGAATTGTAAGGGTTGGTTATTGATATACAAGACAAACTAATGTGGGACAAGATAATGTATCCATTTATTCAAGGCTTGAATTGTGGCATAGAACTCCTTGTCATATGTGGAGTATTTTCTCTTGGTCTCATTCATCTTCTCAATGAACTAGGAAACATGTCTATTATCCTGACTCTAAACTGCTCCTATTGCAACTCCACTTGCATCACATCTCACCTGAAATGTATTTTCAAAATTCGGCAAGACCAGAATTGGTTGTTCTATTATTTTCTTCTTCAGTATATTGAAGCTCCTTTCGGCCTCCTTTGTCCATTTAAAATACTTGTGCTTCTTCTTCACTGTATCCATCATTGGTGCACAAATCCCACTGAAGTCTCTGATGAACTTCTGATAGAAACTTTCCAATCCATGAAATCTCCTTGCCTCAAACATATTCCTTGGTGAAGGCCATTCTTTGATTGCTTTCACTTTCTCTAGATCCATCTTCATCTCATTTGAAGAGATTACAAAACCCAAGTAAATGAGCTCTGTCTTCATAAAAGAGGACTTCTTTAGATTTATAAACAGCTTCTCCTGTTGTAGCCTTCTCATCACTAATGTTAGGTGCCTCAAATGCTCATATTTAGTCCTACTAAAGATCAGTATATCATCCAGATATACAACCACAAACTTTCCAATGAAATCTTTCAGTATTTCATTCATTAGCCTCATAAAAGTACTTGGGGAATTCGTTAATCCAAATGGCATAACAAGCCACTCATACAAACTTTCATTTGTCTTAAAGATTGTTTTCCACTCATCACATTCTCTCATCCTGATCTGGTGATATCCACTTTTCAAATGTATTTTGGAAAAGAAATTTTCTCCACTTAAGCATTCCATTAAATCATCCATTCTTGGTAAGGTAAATCTATACCTGATGGTGATGTTTTTAATGGCTCTTGATTCTGTGCACATTCTCCATCCTCCATCCTTCTTTTGACTTAACACAATTGGTACTGGACATGGAATCAAGATCTCTCTGAGAAAACCCTTGTCTAACAATTCTTGGACTTGGTTCTTCACTTCCTCATTCTCTCAAGGTGTCAATCTATATGCTTCTTTGTTTGGAAGACTTGCTCCTGGTATCAATTCAATATGGTGGTTGATACTTCTGATGGGTGGAAATGAGTTAGAAATCTCATCCACCACTATGTCAGTGAAATTATCCATCAATTCCTAAATTTCTTCAGGCAAGTCATCCATCGATGTACTTGTAAGGATAAATCTAGGTTTCCTCACCACATTGAACTGCATCTCATGTTCTTCCTTGACTTCTTTTAGGAGTTCCTTCCCACTCATGATAAGTATGCTTGTGTTGACTTCCTCTTTCACTTGCTTCTCCTCTATTTGTAGCAACATGTGTGTTCTACCATTCTTCTCTAAGGTGTATGTATTCTTCCTCCCATCATGAATGACACTCCTATCAAACTGACATGGCCTTCCCAACAAAATATGGCATACATCCATGGGAATTGCATCACATAGAATTTCATCTCTATATCCTCCTATCTTAAATTCAACCAAGCATTGTTTGGTAACCATTACCTAGTGTCCTTTCTGCAACCATGAGACTTTGTATGGCTTCGGGTGTGCAGTTGTCTCTAGCTCCAACTTCTCCACCATCTCTGTTGATACTAACTTATCAGTGCTCCCTCTATTGATTATCACCTTGCATACTCTGTCTTTATTCTTGCAAGTTGTTTTGAAGAGACTGCTCCTTTTCACTGGCCTTTCAACTTCTACCTCTTGTTTTAAGAGAACCTTCCTCAACATCATGTATCTTCCATCCTCTACTCCTTCTGCTTCAACATTCCCTCTCTTTTCTTCTAAAATGTGAGCTTCACCTCCTCCTTATTTATTTTTCTCGGGATAGTACCAAGACATGTGCCCTATATTTCCACGGGAATAACATCTTACTTCTCTTCCTCCTCTTCTTCCTCTTCCTCTAGAATAACTTCTTCCACCACCCTGCCTTCCTCAGGAACTTCCTCCTCTTTGTGAGTGACTGTGTGGTTTCTCAGCCTTGTCCTTAGGCTTATGTTCTCTATCATGGGTAACTCCCTTACTTTTGGGGGGGGCTGGGATTTTACCTCTCCCTCACTGGATTTGTTTTCTGGCCAACTTCTCCTTTACTTTTAGTGCAAACTGATAAGCATCCTCCACTATCCTTACTGACATCATGTTGAGCTCATCCTGGATTTCATATCTTAGGCCATTTATATATATGGAAAAATTTTCTTCATCTCTCTCCCTTTGTCCAGTTATGATATTCAACCTATATAACTCCTTTGTGTACTCCTTAACTGTCATCCCCTTCTGTCTCAGGTTTTGTATCTTCCTAAACAGATTGATTTGATATTCTTTGGGCATAAACTTAGCCTTCATATTGGATACCATTCTGTCCCAATTATTTATATTATGTTTTCCCTTGCTTCTCCTCTCATCCTGCAGTTCATCCCACCACAACGTTGCATGTCCTTTTAGCCTGGTGACATCCTGTTTCACCTTTTTCTCATCATCGACCTCTTCATAGTCGAAGTGTTTATCCATGGATATTATCCAATCCAACAACTCTTCCACATCTAAGTTTCCTTCATACATTGGGACCTCTTTCTTGGCTTTGCCTCCCAATCTGGAAACTACTCTCAACAAGCGTTCTTCGGCAACATCCTCTCATATAGCTTCTTCAACGACATTCTCACCCATGGATTCTTTTCTCTCTGCATCACTGATGTATCCAGTGTCAGGTGATCGTCTCTGCATTTCTTCTATCGCTTCTAATCTTGCACGAAGTAATCATATATCCGTTTATATAGCTCGATTGGCTAAAGATAGTTCCACTCATCTCCTCGGTGGCATTTGTTTTACTGTCTATCACACATAGAGTATGACTCCAAGTTCTTTTTGTCTCTTCTCATTTTCCTGTTTTCTGCAAGAAAAAATTATTCTCTGATACCACTTGGTGTAGACTCCCTCCCCTCCTAAGGGTTGCATGACCTCTCGGTCAGGATATTTGATTCGAGAGTCGGGTGACTCTCTCTGAAACCTCACTAGTCTCATCCTATGTCAACCATAGGTCCTCACCAGTCCTGGTGTAGGCTCTACGACACCTACGAACTTATCTTTCGCTCTCTGTGAAAGTCTCATAGTTGGAATTAGTGCCCTCTCTCTTGGCCCTTTCTTAGATGTGACCTTCATGATGACCATGTGATTGTGGGCATAGTCACAAGTGGTTTGAAGTCAAACCACTTTCAGGCCCGCAATTCTCCTCGAGCCTCCACATGTCTCCCTGACAAAACCACGGTATGGATTGTGGCCCGCCCTCAAACTTTTAGAGTTTGCGCTACTCTTGTCCCCACAATGTGATATGGCCATCGATATAACGATCTCAACAGTGCTTCCAACAGACGACTGAGATCTGTTCTCTGAGATCAACGGTTCAGATTCCTTACTGATTCTGGACTCCGGGGTTTTGAAATCTCAAACCTCAAACTTTCTCCCCTTGAAACTCACAGAATCCTGCCACGTGTCCACTTGGGTGGACAGTCGAGGATTGCTTCAATTTTTTATCTGGGATCTTTATATCTTTTCCACATCTCCTTCGGATCCAACAGATACGAATCAATTCGAAATTTTACCCAGATTTCACGGATTCACACCACGTTCCCCTTAGATCTCACGTTCCAGATATTATTTTGAGACTTTGGGTCTTCGCGCTTTGGTGATCTCAGTTTTCAAATTGAAATCCCACTTTAGTTTTTTTCTATAGTTCAAGATCTGTTGACAAGTGTCCTCCAACAAATCAACGACTCTTGGCTCTTCGACGCTTTGGGCTTCAGGTGTTTTAAAACTCCATTCCCCCACCTTACTCTCTATCTTCAAACCTATTGACACATACCCCTCTAGATCTAATGTTCCAGATTAGTTTCAGCCCTCCGACACTCTGTGCTTCGGGAATCTCATGCTTCAAAATTGATTTCGCCTGAGCTCGCGATATTCAAAATGTCGATATTCCTTTGCCACAGATCAACGGCCCAAATTATTCTATAATATGATGGTCTAGATCGCATTGGGATTTTGTGTATCGTGACTTCTGGGTAGTTGGTTCCTCTACACTCTCGACTCCCAAAATACTAAAATTTTGGAGCACCCCAAATCAGTGGATCATACTCCTATGGATCTAACGGCTGTGATCAAATTACGATTTCCAGATTCACGAGTTCTTGTAACTCTATTCTTGACCTTTCCTCCTCTGCACTTACTCTTCGTTGTCTGGATGCTGATTGAATGGTCCATGTATTTTTCCTCTGTGTTGGACACACCTACCACACTTATAGGGGGGGTTGAATGAGTGTGGGGTGAATGAGTGTGGGGATCTTTTTCCCAAAACTTCCCTCTTACACAAAAAATCCTTATTTAACATTCAACATTTGCTCATTACTCACTGTTGTCATTTATAATCAATTATATGTGAATACATATTAGCAACATATATCAGCAACATATCATCAACAAATCATCTCCACAAGGAACACAAAGAACACAAGATGTATGTACAATGTTTCTTTTTATTATGGACTTCAATCCAGGGGTTTTTCACCAACAACTGAATAGATTACAACTCTGCAAGAGAACCAACTTTATATGCAATACTCATTTTACATTTTCAGCACCAACTGAGATGAGGAAACACTCCTCAACAAATATCAATCTGTCAACATAAATAAGTGCATCAACCATGCACCAACCTGTGCCAAACAACCTGTAATCAACCTGTACCATAAACAAGTGCATCCAACCATGTACCAAGTATATACCAATAATGTGTCAAATAATCATCAAAAATGACTCATCAATATGTACCAACATCATCAACTATACACCTCATGTATTTGCCAACTCATCAATTGCTTATCTCAACCATGACTAGTTTTGGATTAGTCAACAACCCCAACTTGAAATAATCATAACTTTGTACCTGGAATGAATAAAGATCTAAAACTAATAAAAAAAGTTCTTCAGTGTTTTTTATGCAATTCCTCTAGGTGGCACTACTTGGAACCTCTCAGAAAAGGCGTTATAGAAAAAAATGGCATACCTTGTTGAATTCTGGCTTATTCTAGAGAGTGACCTTGTAGAGGGTGGCCCGCACAAAATATTCATTGAATTGATATGAAAATATTACACAACATACTAAATCCTGTAACCTAACCAACACATTTTGTCTCACTGAATTTGGATCTGTTATGAAGAAGTTATGGCATTTTTACCGGAAACACTTGTTTTTGACTAGTTTTAGGACTAGCCACAAACCCTATTTTCCACGGAGTGTAACTCCCTAAATACAACGACCCAAAAGATAATTTTTTTACCACATATACTTGGGTATGTTTTAGAAATGGAATATCAATTTCACATTCTAAATCATTATAGAAAAAATATATAGCGAAAATGGTGAGATGGCCTGTAAATAACATACCTTAGAAAGCACCATCAAAAGAATTTATCCTTCCTTGCATTTCGGCCTTATTTTCTTCACCTTTCCTTATAATTTCAGCTTAGATATCCTTGGTTACCTTAGAAACATATATATATTCAATATTCTCAAGTGTCATTAAAATGAGAGAGCCTTGCCTCTTATTTATACTCTCCAAGTAGCTTCCTTAAAAACATCTTCTAGGTCACTTGGCCCCACTTTCCTTATTT
>JZKD02S0585816.1:106739-118163 GCA_000966675.3 Picea glauca
AGAAATAAATAAATTCAGAAAACCATCTTCTGATTCACTTTTCAATCCCACCGACTATTCGATGGTTAAAAAGGGATGTAAAATTTCTATTTTTCTATGATTTTTAATTTGTACAATTTTAAGAGCTAACACAAGGAAAGATGTAGTCCCTGTTGGATCAAAATTTGCTTGAAAATATTTGTGAAAAATATGATTATAGGTATGGGGTACTTCCAGAAACTGAGTACAATCCATATAAAAAATAAATAAATTCAGAAAACCATCTTCCGATTCACTTTTCAATCCCACAGACTGTTCGATGGTTAAAAAGGGATGTAAAATTTCTATTTTTCTATAATTTTTAATTTCTACAATTTTAAGAGATTCAATTTTTGCATCTTCACAAGATTCTATTTCCTTATTTTTGGGAGGTTAATTTTTTGTATTTTCACAAGATTCGAGCACCTACCAAGAATCTTGTAGTGTTGGTTTGGCAGGTGGGTATAAAATGAGTTTATTCATAGCTAGACCATTTGATATTTTCATCTCTCCAGACCTACATCCAATAAAATCATCGGTTGTGACCAACCATGGTCTCCCAAGAATGACAGGGTGGCCTACCATGTTGGTGTTAGGTTGGATAACTAGAAAATCTACACTATATTCCCAATAATCTAAGGTTACTAGTATATCATCGAGAACTATGGTAGGCTTGATCCTAAATCTATCAGCAAGTTCAAGCACCATGGGTGTGGGTCGGAGAGTATTCAATTTTAATGTCTCCGTGGTCATAACGGTCATGATATTTATTGTAGCTCCCAAATCGATCAAAGCATTTCATATGGGAACGTCATTGATGGAAATGGTGACTATGGGGTTCCTAGGGTCTCCATACATTTTGACCAATGGTTTCCCAGACATTATCTTAGCCAGTTGACCTGTTGCTTAGATAGTGGGGGGCTCTTATCATTTCCTTCCAAGTTTCTTAATGCATAAATCCCTGACATTTTTTGCATATATGGGAATGTCTTTTATAGATTTCAATAGGGGTATTTTGACACAAACATTATGTAGGTGAACCTCCAAGTCAAATTCAAGGATGACAATAGGATTTTCTATGGCGATATTTTTTGGATAAGGTGGAAGTTTAGGTACTTGTGGCTTCTCTATATGAGGAGTAGTAGATGTTTGTGTCGGAATGGAGGGAGTAACTATGTTTCTGGGTTGGTTTTCATTTAGTGATTGTTCAAGATTTTTTCTTCTTACTCAATGACAACTGTGGAATCCCTTCGTTTCATGACTTTTCCTGATCTCAGATGTATATTTTGCAGGGGCATAGGACTGATCAAGTAAGATGGAAAAGGTTGCATCTCAGCATTAAAGGCGAGTTGTGTTTATCTATTGTTTGGATTTGGTACCGACTGTGCAAGCATTTGTGTTGGTCTGGGAGGGTTTTGGTTTGCAGCCAGCTGTGGTAATTATTGGACTGTTTCTTGGGTAGTAGGATACAATGATGGCATGGATGGGGGGTATTGCGAGTAGCTAGGATAAGTCATTGGGAATTGTTGTTGAGGAATAATCTCGTGAGGGTTACCTCTCCAATTCTTCTTCCAAGGCTGAGTTTGAGTTTTTTGTTGTGGCCAAGTGGGTTTCCATGGAATTTGAGTGTTCCATTGTTGTTAATAAGTATTATAATGTGAAAAATATGATGAAAAAGGATCTTGGGACATACCTTGGTCTCTTGGCTACCATGGTTTCTTTAGTGCAACTTGAAAAGAAGGTTCTGCAACCTCCTTATTTTATTTATATATTTATTTGAGTCCGGGCAGCGGGGGACAATTATTTGTCTCATGATCCTCCACACATATTGCGCAAACCTGCACATTATTCAATGGGATTCTTTAAATGTATTCTTTTTTCGACAACGGGAAAATAAAACATACACAACAACCTTCTCTTCTTCTTGTTTATTCTTAACTTGAAACATATCTAGCTGAGAACTAAGAGTACCAAGAATTTATGTTTTAAAATTTTCCAATAAATTTCCTAATTCTATCCTTGATACTCCACCTCATGTAGCATATATTTTTACTTTTTGGAAAACATCTCTTATTCCCTTACTAGATTTTGCTCGACTCCTAGAATATCTCCTTCACAAATCACAAATTTCAGAAAATGGAAATTGAGATATATCGCTTGTACCCATTAGATTTAACACATCAATATATTCTTCTTGTATCTCTTTTAGAAAGATAGTCCTTATGGTATCATTATTTAAAGTACTCTGTTTGGTTTTCTAGAGGTTTTAAATAAACCTTTCCACATAGTCTTCAATACTCTCTTCCTATGATTGTTGCATCTTAAAGATCTCATTGTGGGAGTCTCTAGTCCTACAGTAGTCTTGATATTTTCTTAGGAAAGTACTTTTCATGTCTTCCTAAGATCAGATAGATTAATCTTCAAGCCCCATGAACCATCTTAGAGTAGTGTATTTTAAGGTTGCTGGAAACAATTTTAATTTTTATGCATCATCATCATAATTATAGCTTCTACAGAGAATATCAAGATCAAAGATAAAAGCATATGGATCCTCTATAACCATACCTCTGAAATTTGGAAGGACCGAAGGGGGGATTTTTTTCATGGTCACATTCATAATTAAGTCATGTATGGGAAATATGAAGGTGGTATCTCCTTCTGGTTCACCATTCCTTCCTTATTCATCTGCCATGTGGCTAAATATACCAAAATTCCTATGGACTTGGTGAGAATGGTGGTTGAGCTACTGGATTTTGATGAATGGTGAAGTTGTCTCCCATGTGAAATTCTAGAATTCCTCCCACCATAGGAGTTTATACTTGTGAAATGATCACATTGTGGGGGGTCCTAAGAAGTCGGTATATAATCTCTTGATTGACAGTCTGTTCTAGTACTAGATCAATGTCTGAAGATGTCCCATCACCTTGTTTCTCTTCAGGTGGTTGGTCCTGGAATTATCCCTCTTTTTCCTGGACCTTTTCTACTGTTGGTTCAAATTTTGGGGTGGCCAACCTTGATGTAGAACCCTCTCTCCACATTCTTCATGCGTATATTTCATCTTGGTTAATAGGAGGGGTTTTATTTCTACCAAATAAATTTTCTGGAATATCAGTTTTAAAAATCTATCGTTGTTATGCCTAGGCCTTACCATGAGTTAACCATATGCCAGATAGGGTTTGGAACGACTCACAATAGTGGCAACATAGGTTATTACCTTCCGTACTCTTACTGTCTCTCTCCCACCGATATGGAAAAATAAAATAATGCTTAAAGAAAACAATCGAAAATTAAAACAAAAACTAGCTTCTTACCGTTTACCTTTTAGCAGTTCCCCGACAACGGTGCCAAAATGTTGCCAATTAATTGTTTTAATAAAGTCCCACATAAGTGTCAACCAGGTTCGTATACTGATGAACTCCATGCATAGTATGTGGAGGAAAATGACATAAGTGTATCCTACTTTGTCTTTCAAGGAGCAAGAGAGATAGGTGAGCTACCAATCGTTCATGAACATAAAAAACAACCACTACTCCACACAGCTAATTAATATCCAAATGAAGGAATCAACTGTCTAAATCGTATTCCATGTGTGAAAAGAAATCAACCTTTTAGCAGTATAGTAAAGAAACAAGAAACTAATAAAAACAGAATAGCACTTACCCAGGCAGGTGTCTATATTAGTCAATAGTATGAATCCACTCAAGTCTTAATCTTAATATAATCCTGTTACTAATCGATAATAAGACTAACCATCTTGAGAGTAATTCCTAGTGTCTAACCTACCCTTAACCTAAAATGTTTGTTTCACTACATGCAGGATAGACTCTATGGTGCTACTACATTCATACCCATAGAAAGTAAACCAGAGTGTATGGGAATGACTCTAAACAATCCTTGCCACAAATCTTGACACTTCAATTGGTGGGTGAAGCAACGAGATAACACTACTCTATGAAGAAGACTTATAGACACCAGTAAAACAAACAATTTTCACTCTATGGAAACTAAACTCTTGTCCCCTGAAACATCATCCTACTTTGTTAAAACACCTCTAGAGGTCACACCACACTCAACAAGAAGGAAATTAAAATCACTGAGAGAGGCTCCTATTAATAAATTGAATACATATGCAATTAATACCACAGAGTTAGAGTATGGAGTTATCAACTAAATCCTTTGTGAATAGAGTCTATTCTCCCAATAGTCAAAGAGTATTTTAAAGTTTCCTGATATGTGACCAGGTCATCACAAAGCTTCTGTCAATGCTTGATATCAATCATTTTTATTTAAGATAATAAAAAGAGTCATCTCCTTAAGTGGATGGAAGTTACAATATGATCATGCCTTACACTCCAGATCTTTCACTTTTCTCATCTACAAGTCTTTATTAACTAGAGTCAACACTTTAAACACAACTCCAAGTTGACAAACACAGTGGGTAATTTTAGTATCTTAGTTCATTTTTGTCGTTGGATCATATGAGCTTTAGCTTTATTAACAAGTTTGTGAGGTATTTAGATTAGAAATTCATGGTTGTGTAAGCTACCAATAAATCCTGGAATGTGTTTGGATTTCAATCTTATACAAGAAGGAGTTATACTTTCGTAAGATGCAAATATTAACATCAACAATTTAAGTACATAGCCGAGATACATATCTGAAAAAATCAATGCTGGGAAAAAAAATGGAACAACCACATTCCACCCAATTGTAGAAACATAACAACCATGATCACTTGTCCTGATCACACCCTAGCCTGACCATGACTCCATAAGGGAAAAATGAATTACACTCCTTTTCCATTGTCTTCTTCAACAGTTCAAAAAATGCTTTGCCTCACACCATATGTGCTCATAACAACAATTTTTTTTATCAATGCCAACATACTAAGCACCGTCCTACCTCCCATATATGTTGTATATATCTTGTGCCTAGGTCTTTCCATTCCTTTCCCTCCTTGGGGAAATTCACAGCTTTACAAGTCCCTAATTTTTAGGAGCTTCCAGTGGTCACATTCAACTTCTGCCACTTGTAAAAATCAGCTCTGAGTTAACTCAAACATGTTCCCCACTCATGGAGTCATAGTCAACTATTTTTAACCTAGTTGTTCCATTTGTCTTCCAGCATTTAATTTATTCAAAAGTTTGTCTCATACATGTGTCCAACAAAAGAGGACAATTGGGCAAGTCAAATATTTTCCCAATAGTCATAAAATAAAAATAACATAATCCAAATTTCTAATTTCAGATTTTCCATAAATGAAAATTTATTTCTAAATTTGGATTTTCCATAAACGGAAATTTATTTATAAATTCAACCTGGAATTTAATTTCTAAAATTTAAGGATATTACAAGAGAATAGGTGTACACATAGAATAGTATCTAGAGTCAAGCTACCACTAGTCTAACTAGAAGAAAACTCCTAATCCAAATCTAAGTAAGATCTAGTTAGGAGAAACTCATTAAATGAAAAATTGGGGAACAAAGGGACAACTAAGAGAGAAAATAGGAACACATTGGGGAATGTGTGGGAAATTGGATTTTTAAATAAAATAAAAATGGTAATTACTTGTGCAACTTGGGGAGAGTGTGAAAAGTCTGTGGGTGAATAGTACTAATTAAATTAATTAAAAAGATAATTAATTGTGCAAGAGGGCATGTGTCATTTAGGATATTTCTATAAATCAAATGAAGTAGAAGGGATTGGGGATCACTTATTCTTCATAAGTTTATGCTATCAAAATTGTTTTGACTGTGTTTTACTTGTGAGAGTTCGGATACCAATCTTGTAGAGAGAGTGGAAGCTCTACCTTGTGAGGCGAGCCTTGGAGATATTGTTTGTTTGTTTCTTGTGTGTGGCCAATTTGCAACTCGGGGGGATAAGGGGGAAGAAGAGTAACCCTAGTGTTGGTTGGGAGGTACCAGTGAAGTTTCAGTGATTAGAAAGTGGGAGAACAGAAGGAGCGCAAGTCCTTGAAGGACATTGTTAGCTCTTTGTATTCATTGGTCCCAGTATTTTAATTTATGAAATTGTATTTTTATTGTGATTATTTGTATTCTTTTTTAAGGATAATGCATAATTGATTGTAATTTTTTAAGGTTATATTTCAATTCGCCATGAATCTTGGAGAAATTAATTTAAAATATTTTCCTCTATACACTTGAAATTTTTATAACTCAAAATTTTAGAATGTTGGTTTTGCTGCAAAATTTTAACTGTTATTTGAATTCTGAGAGTTCTTTGGTCCACTGTGTCAATTTTTCAAGCTTGGAAATAATATTCTTGATAGGATTTTTTATTAAAATCCTTGGCAATCAAAATTTCAATGTGTTATATTTTCCTTGTCAGGAGTTTTCATACCGTACCCGATTTGTTTCGCTACCAAAGTCGATGGAAACATGAATGATTATGGTCGTTGTGAAGTTTAAATCACATCTCTCTATATTAATTTGTATAGATGTTGTGGAATTAGATTTGTAAATTCGAATCCATATATTCTTTAATTTCCAACCAATGGATTGATTCAAGACTTAAATTGTATTATCAACACGATTTATTGCTACCCGAATTTGTATTCTGTACAATATTGAAATTACATGTTGAAATTTGAATTAACATATATCATATGGTTTGGTCATAAACAAATTTTAAATTGTCATTTAAGATTGATGAAATATGATTATGGTATTGTAGGAATTTTTGGTTCACAATGTTTGTTGATTCCTGCCAATAATATTGGCATGTCAAAATTTTGTAAGTTTGAGTTGTTCAAATGTAATGTGCATTTGGAATTTATCGACTTGAAAATTATTTCAATTTCGAACTTATATATTGAGCATTATTTGATTGTAGAATTTCCTTCCCATAAATCTTGAATTTCAAAAAAGTAACTGTGTCGAATTCGCCCAAGAATCCAAGGTTGACAGTCGATGAAATGTTATTAAATAATTATATTAAGGATTGAGGGATTGTTGATGTTAACCACTCTCTCTGAGCTTAATTTCATTATGACACTACAATGGATTTCATATCTGGTTTGATTAGTTGGTTGTTGTTGTTTACAAAATTGATTGTGGTTGTTAACCACCGTGTTAAACATGGAGTGTGGATCCTCATAAGGATCATTGTTTCCTTATTTGACCCTTTAATATTGTGATGGAGGAATCATCCAACATTATTGCAAATGTATTTGAAGCTAACAATAATTGTAAACATTTAATTAATTGCAGTATGAACTGAATCATAGATATACCATATCATTTCCAACGATTGGATCCGATGTGTAGAATTTAGTTGCCACTGTACCTTAACTTGATATCCTGAGTTAGAGTCTAAATTAAATCATGTTTAATTTTGTGTATTTTATGTTAAGAGTCATAGAGATATTGTGTATAACTTCGCTATTCGAATGGAATAATTAATTTCTCTCCTTATCGTTAGTTAATTTTACTTGAAGTTTAATATTTGGCATGATATAATTAGGATCCACCCAGATCTTAGTTAATTGTTCAGTCAACTCTAGACGATTATCAGAGTGAATCCAACAACCCACATGGATAGGTGATGTGGCGATATCTCTCATATTATCGACTACTCAGTTCCTCTCAAGAAGTATTTGTGGGAGTTAACTTAAAATGTTGTCTCATCAAGATCACTGAAAGTCATGTAATGTACCACAAATTTCACAAAACAAAAATTGTTAGGGAACATTAAATTCCATTGAATCTCCAACATTGTTTGCAACAAATGATAATCCATTATATATATCTTATTCCATTATTGTATATGCATAGCTATTTTGATTCTTTGTCATTATCCCTTTTAAAGGACGAAGGAGATTTAAATTCCACTTCTCTCTTACTATTATATTTCATCATAGCATCATTACTGGATTAGAATCATACACTTATTTGTATTGAAGAATTTTGTGACCATGACTGTGATATCCCTTAGAATAACCACTAGGTCTCTGTCAAGACATACTATCCATATTAAATCGTGTAATATACTATGTTATACAATATGTGAGCACTCTAAATCATGGACACAATATCAACACATTACATACATAGTATTGAGCTAGGAGACATAAGTCCTAAGCGCTAGGATTTATTTTACCCATAACATCATATTACTTTACCATAGTGCAATGAAAATGTTTAAACAAAGAGGAGATAACGATGTATCTACAATTAAATAATGGTAACCCTACCCAAATTCTAACATGGTCTTATCGATCTAGGGTTATATCTAGGATTAAACATAACCCAACATTTAAGTGGTTTGAAAATCATTTTGTGGTGGATGACAAATTGGGTCTTAACCTACTCTGTGGTAGCCTGTAGATATTTACTTATGGTCAGCCCATTAAAGGTGATGTTTGTTCAGTACCCTCCAAAATTGACACTTCGGTGAAAATGCCTAATATAGGCTTGCCACTTCCTTCTACTTCACATGGCAGAGGTATGGGGCGTACCAACCAATTTTACTCCTCTAGCGAGGGCCTCGAGGTAACATTTGTTGTTTGTAGTTTCCCCTTTAGTCATGTAACACAATTTTTCCTCTAAATTATATATGACCAATGATTTTGGTAAAGATCGGCTCTGGTGAGCGATGGAAGGAGGAAACGTAAATCTAGGGTTCTCTATGCGCAAGGGTGAGTAACCGTTCTGTTGTTTATGTTCTCTATGAGAATTATTTTGTAGATGTATTCTTTGTCTGGTGCAATCTAATAATTGAGAGGATCAATGTAACAAGCCTCATGTCTCTTTTCTTTTTTTGAGGGTTGAAAATGCATGATAGTTACACATCCATATGTGTTTTCTTCCCAGGATTCCACTGTGTTTATGGTTCCATTTGTAAGTTAGGTGAAAAACATTTAGATTTAACGCTTGGGTTTGAGGGTTATTGAGTTTTCCTCTCAATTGACTGTCAGTATTCAAGCCTATATTTGTTTGCGGTCCCTTCCCAGTGAGAAAGTGACTTGAATTGTTATTATAAGTTAAACCCTCTGAGCTTTTCTTGTTTTCTTTTATTCTAAAATTGAACAGGATCGTTACCCCGTGACCCTCTGTCATAAAAGAGAATAACCTTTAGTTCATAAGACTATATGGGTAGTCCCTGGTTGAAATTCACCATCGAAAGATATCATTGTTATTCTTACACTCTGGAATTCGTCCAAAACTATCAAAAATTGCTACGTTGGTTGATGTTATTCTGACTTGAATTTTGTTTAAACTTTGTAGGAAAAATTTGTATTTACACTCTGTACATGTATGGAAACATTAACAAGATCTTGTTCATTTTGAAACTAGCAAAAACATTTGTTTGTATCCTCTGGTTGTAGAAATTTCTCTGCCAAGAAGAATCATGGTTTTCCTTGCAACCACCTAGGTAGCATCCTTCAGTTGATCTCTCGTCTAATACAGTTATAAAATTAAACCGTTTACGGAAAGGCTTTTCCTATGTCAACCACTTTGTACTAACAAAAGAGAGAGTATCCTTGTTAATTAATTGTTATCCCCTAATCTTGTATTCATTCGTTGCCTCACCTGTTTAATGTATGTAGAATGAAAATCGCAGGGTTCCAACATGTTTTTGCACAGTTAGACTTTAACCTATGAATTGGGTTCTTACGGTAAATTTTTATGCACTCAAATTTTCGTATTTTACATTTCTGTAAATGCTATTTAATTTTAATGATCCCTTTATTGTGAATAAACTCAGGTCACATCTTGTGCGCCTCTATGAATGCTTAATAATTTAATAATTCCTTTACTGTGATTGTGACCCCAAACTGGAAATTCCAACTATGTGTTATGGGGAATTAAATGGTAGGTTTGTTTAATAGTTAACCTTGCTACAATTGACTCCTTCCATTTGTTTGGTCCTCTACTGAGGGCTTGGAAATTACTATCATGTACTTCATGTTTGATCACTCAATACATGGTCTATTTCCATGATAATTGGTTTTACTTCTTTTCTTACTGTCGCTTCCTCTTTGTTAACTATTCTTGTTCAAGCTTCTTCTCCGATTTCTGTTTGTAACTTTATATTTATAACCTTTCTCTCTAATATATAATATAAAGGTTTAGAGGAAAATACATGAATTTTGAGTCAACATATCTTTACTTAAATATATGTTTTTCTTCCTCAATTTTCTAGGTGAAAAATTCTATGCACGGATATATAAAAAATTAATGATGGGCCCTTTCTGTTTTGAGAGGGTACCCATCTGTCGGTTTTGGGCTCAATCCTCCTCCTCCTGGATCGTTGACATATTGTATTGCAAGGAAAAAAAGGTGATATGGTTTTCATTCGAACTCGAGCTAAGTTTTGTCCTTGGTTTATTCTATTGTTTAATTTCCATAGAACTAAAATGCTAGCAAAGTTACTAAACCCTCGATTTACTACTTTTCAAAGTTGTGTAAGTCGGTGTAATCAGATGAAGGAATCATCTTACCATGAAAGGTATTTGAGTTCCATATCCTTTCTTGACCGACCTATGCACCATTAATCTTCAGCTACATGCAGAATTTTGTAGAGAATTTCCTAGGGTTCTGTTTACAACACAAAAAAATGTGGAGTTCTTGATCTATGGTAGTCTAACTGTAATGTTTGAAAAAGATTCATTTGAATACAAAAGTTAATTTTGTAAGACACTTTGTAGTCTACTGAATCACTATCTTTCTGTGGTAATAGATAAAATAAAGAATATATTCAGGCTGTAATTCTTTCTACCTATTCTTTGAATATTATCAAATTGATAAGAATACCATATAAGTTTATTCCCTATTGCAATATTTCTCTACAGTTTTTTTTTATGTACAAATTTGAATATCAATCCAAATACATAATCTCAAAGGCCAATAGGCTCATAAACATAGATCTACTATGTTCTTGTATGAGCACCTATATGTGTGTGTGTGTGTATACATTTAAAGATATGTGTACAACAATCATATTTCAAATAAGAAACATTTCCAGTGTAACATCCCTCTCTGGCGCACTGAGAAAACTTATTCTTTGAGGACACTTGCTCGCAAGTGATCTGGACTTTTATGATGTTAAAACATTAATCCTTGATTATGATGCGTTATGATAGATGACATGATGTTTTACTACTTGGACGTAGGCAGGTGCTTTGACTCAGTTTTATTGAGTGTGCAGGGTTTTGGACCTTGAGGATGCAAAGGCATCGGTGGAACCCCTTGGACTCCGGATTGAGTTAGGGAGTGTGCTATTTGGGTTGATTTATTCACTGTGATATTTCATTGATTTGATTATATGATGTTGACATGTTCTGACACGATTGTTGATGATGTAGGCTGATAATAGCTTGCTGACCAGACTCACATATGGAGTAAAGGGGCCACACACGATTTCCAGAGAGGTTGAGGGAGAGG